>JAULBZ010007056.1:0-11831 GCA_032360805.1 Neoturris breviconis | reverse complement strand
CTACAACCCTTTGGATAACGTATGAGACTTTTTCCGAATTTTAACGTAAAACACAAACCACCAGTAAACATAACTAAAGACTTTGGGCTTAGGATCTTAGGTTTTTTGCAACCTCGACAAATTATGTTGTTTCTAGCAGCTTATTACCCAGACTCTTGAAACAAATTCAAATTTCAGCGCAATTTGTTTTGCTAATCAAAATTAAAGCTTTTCGTCCGAGTTGAAATTCCGAATTTTTGCACGAATTCCACACTGTCTCAAGTATTTATGTTGGGGGTTGTAAGCAATAATACGAGACCACAGGCCAATTTATTTTCGATTTCGTCTACTCTGGACCGAGTATCGGGTTATTGACTTAAAGTAATTTTTGACTTGTTATGAGATTTATTTGGACTTAGAAAATATTTGATAATTTTTATTTTGAGACTATGAAAACATTTGGGATTCACGGTGTGAAACATATAGACCTATAAATTTCTTTATTTTACTTGGCATGGTTATCATTTTACAATCAACAAACTGTTAGTCAAACCATAAAGCTTAACTTTTAAATCCCATAAAGAGTTGTACCTGCCAACCCTTATAGCGACGTCACCAAAATGGAGACACTGCAATGGATTCTTTTATTTAGATTTAGAGTCCATTTTTTTCATACATAAGAATGTCCACTCAGTCCACCGTTTCCTCTTTTTTCCATTTCTTTCGTGCATTTGCTGGGAAAAATATGTCCACCGCTTGTTCTGCTCACGGAGCAGAACAAACAGTGGACTTTGTAGAGACGGAAGATTTCATCTTACATTTCACGGTCAAACTCTTCTTCAACTCAACGCACCGAAAAAAACATTTCTTTCGTGCCATTTTCAGTTGAAAGTATGGGATTTATGCAAAGCGAAAACGAGGCTACAATTGCATAAATTATGTTGCTTAGGGAAACATTGCATAATTATGCAAATCAAACAGGGCTGACGCAAAAACAACAAGAAAAAGAAAGTAACGAAGCGAAATTCGCAGAACAGAAGTTTACCGAACAGTAATAATTAAGTAATAAAAAAAAGTAAATAATAATTATTTAAAACGGGCTTCCACGCAGTGGACTGAGTTGTTATTCTCCATTTCTTTCATACACGGTGGAGGCGGTTAATACGGTGAGGTGAGTTGTTATTCTATGTATGAAAAAAATGTACCCTTAGAAACAATGGAATACAAAGCAGCGTTCCTATTGAAGCCCATATATGTAGGGGCAACAGGATCTTAAAACTTCCTAATACTTAAACACACGAAACCTGGTTCAAACAATTTTGAAATATGATGACTGGGCTGAGCGAAATGTGTTGTTTCAATTTATTAAATATTAGATCATTATAACAATGAGGAAAATTCAATTTATTTGATGAATTTCAAAAATAGGGGAATTGTTAGAACTTGGTAGGTATATATATATACATACATGATAACAAGTTATAAACTTAAAATCGCATTATGCTTTGTGCTGCCCATATCCCAATCATACTATAAGCAAGTTGGAATATTTTTTTCTAATGTCTTGTTCTTTTTTGACCAAGTCTGAATGCTGGACATCATCTGTGGAGGAGTGTTTTTTAATATAGTTTTCAGCTTTGAAGTGGAAAACTATACTCAAAAAAAGGCTCCTCACAGGTGATGCCCGGCAGTCATATTCAGGTTGTGTGACTGTAATGACCCCCGTGATTTCCCATATTTTCTCATATAAAATCATTCTCCAATATTAATTCTTCAGGAGGTAATGTAATGGAAAGAATCATTAAACACTCATTGGGATATTACATATTTTATTCCAGCGCCATTCTCAAACTCACAATGATATACTTGACACGACGAATGTCTACATTGACATACATAATTTGAGAACAAATTTTCGTATAAATACTAAAACCACTTTCCATTCCAATGGGCAGAGAATACCTCATCTTGAAATTGATCGTTGTTAGTATCATCAATATCAGCTGTGTAAGTAGCTCAAGTTACACACGTATAAAGGTTTGTATATGTCAGCTGCACATTCTTTTTGACAGTATGAAGGTTGCTATCATTATATTGTGTTTTACATTGGCTTATGCCCATCTTGAAGGTACAACAAAACATTCTGCGTGAAAGACTACCGAATAAGTTCCCAATAAGCTCCATATTCAGGCTGCGAATATATGGCAATACATAGTCCATATATGGCAATGTACAGTACATTTATGGTAATACACAGTACATATATGGCAATACACAGTCCGCATATGACAATACACAGTCCATATATGGTAATACACAGTCCATATATGACAATACACAGTCCATATTAGGCATTATCCGGCACTTTCGGTAGCCTTACACGATATGACAAATAACTTAGATTCAACTTCTATTTAAAGCCTGCTTGCTATCAGAGAGTTACAGTTGTAGCGGCATAACTTTGTTTTTCATCAATGATTGTTCAACCTCATTTGACCTTTAGATGATGATGGAACTGATATACCACAACCAAGGGTATGTTTTTATAACATTTTCACTTACTATAATTTAGTACGAAAACGCCAAATACACCAAATACTCATAAGCATGTGATGTCTTATAAACGTCGCTGCGATGGCAAAACAACGTCTCTTTGATATGTGACGAAGTTAAATATTCGAAATGACTATACAAACAGATATCAGCAAACAATATCTTTCAGAAGGTTCTGTTGTTGGGTTAATAATTCTCTAATAATTACAGTATATTCTTGATCAGTAAAACCCGGAATAAGTACAATATCCACTAAAACTCTCTTATTTGAACCTTTGTTACTTAAAAACGCGTGAGAGACCCGGAATAAATTTCGGATATTCGGATACTTTCGTTCAGAGTCAGCAGTAAAAACGTTGTTCTAGCGTCTTTACAGCGGACTTTGAGCAAGCTTTTGCCGACTGGGTGTGACCATATATGTCGTATTCGGTAGTGTTTCCCACGTATTGAGTATTTATTTTAGAAATTGGCTATACTGTTAATATTTATTTTGTGTTTAGTGTTTTGAAGCTTATAAACATTGCTTTAGCGATGCAGATGGTGCATCCCAACATGTCAATTGTATAAAATATTGGTCGTTGTGCTTAGGAGATTGTATAAAAACGGTAAGTTCAATTTTCTTCATTCCTTTAAAATCGCTATGCATATTATAACGTTAACATGGTCTAATCTTTACAGTGATGATTAAACATTTCATCTACCTTGTTTTGTTGTATCATTATAAAACGCAACCTCGTTCCCAGGGCTTCTTGCCTTTTTGAAACAGGGAAAAGCAAGAAGCCCTGGGTACGAAGTTGAAAGAACAGCTAGTTTTATGTTTGTAATGGAAAGCCCTGTAAAACCTTGTGTAATATGACCTGTATAACCAATATATGAAGATACTCGAATGTATACTTGGTAGTTGTTATGCATGCTTAGGGACCGCCTCAAAAATAAAAAAACAGAGGAGAGTACTTAGTCAATAATCTTGCAATAGAATGGTTTCTTTCTTTGAAATCTGTCAATTTTACTTGATTTCAACCTACCAAAAAAAATGGTTTTGGATCGAAATTTTGAGATGGTTCCTTACCAGAAATATATCCCCCCGTTCTCCACAGATTTACCGAATTATTAAACTCTGTTTATTTATTATAGTGTCATCTAGCTAGAATACAATGTAACAAAGATGCTTCAGGATTTAGGAACCACTTTAAATGTATACACACAGCAACAAAATGTGTTCTTAGTTGTAGACATTTTTAAGAATATATTTATTTCTTCTACTCTTTTCAAGTTTCTTAACCCTATACCTAACTTTTGAATGAATGAGTTATACGACTAGAAATTTTAGGACTTTTTCTATAATTTATCTACAACCCCCAACATAAATACTTAAATCGAAATTTAAACTTGGCGAAAAGCCTTAAATTTTGATTTGCTAGAAAAACTGCGTCGAAATTCGAATTCTTTCCAAGAGCCTGGGTTCTAGGTTGCTAGAAACAACAGAGTTTGTCCTCCTGGTCATTTTCCAGTCTTATCTTTTGCTTGTGGCGTGTATTGTCCGACGAAATTCTAAAATGTCTCATAATTATTATAAAGTGCTGTATAATCATTTTTTGGTAACTAGGGATAATTTTCCCTTAGCAACCAAAGTTTTGACAGGTGATAAAAAAAAATTTTCCTTCTTATTTGTGCTTATTCTTTATTTTTGATGACGTTGCCATAAGTATTTATGTGTTGACCTAACATTCAGGAAAGATTCAACACTACAATATGGTTTCATCAAACGTTATGACGGTGGGTTTGAAGTAACCCCTCTAGTAGTGAGGAGCCCCCAAAATGTCCAGTAGTAACCCTATTTTAAACGGGGAGAGGTGGGCTTGATTACGTCAGTGGATCAAAGAATATAATCATATGCTGAGACCACCTATTTCTACCGTGGGAAATCCCATATAAATCAATGATGCATTATTTTGCAATAAATTGTGTTTGAATAACACTTATAAAACATGAACCTAGTCAAGTTACTTACAATCTCGAAAGAAAGGTTTCTGAAAGTTTAAGTCACGTGACTAACCCGGTTTTCCCGTTTTTTTATCGCTATATTACCTGTTGTTCAAAAGTTGTGTAGAAGGGGCGGAATCGCCCCCCCCCCCGAAAATAACTTTGCCCAAAAATCCGGTTGAAATAGGGTTAATAGGGTTGAACATTCTTTTGGTTTGTTTTTTATTAATCGTTTCTTAATAAAAAGCATGTCTCATACAACGTAAAAGACTATCTAGGACTATCGAATAACGGTCCCTTATATCATCATAATCAGACGGCGTATTACCATATATGGCCATGCACAATCCATATAAGGGGATATACGGAATCGTATGCTGTAGTCTTTCACCTTGTACGAGGCTGGCACACGACGTCGTAACAACGTCTTGACAGATTTATTTTTGTTGAATTATGTCAATTTTGATCTGAAGACATCTGGAGAATCTTATTTGATTTATGCTTGTTTCATTTCTTTCATATTCCAAATTATTATTTACAGAGAAATATAAACTTATTTACAAATACATGAAAATGAGACTGTTTGTAAGTAGAAACTTGTTGCAATGTAATGACTTCCTTGGTGTGCAGTTAGTCAACGATCTTGCAATTAATTGATAGTCGTAGTTTATCAGTTGTCACAAAAACAGAATAAATTAAACAAACTATTTAATTTTGTATCCTTTGTTAAGATTTTATGTTTGTTTAGCAGTACTTACAGTTTTCACTTTGATAATTTAAGAAACAAATAAGAAATACCTGTTCTCGTGGAAATCGTAATTTTCTTATAAAAAAACGTGTAAATGAAAATTCGAATTAAAGGAAGGGGGTTGAGAAATTGAAGGTCATTAATAAGAATTTAATACATAGAAGGACTACTCTCAGAATAAAAAATGCTGACATCAGCAAAATGTTGACTGTTTTAGGAATTGTTTTTACATAAATTGAAAGTACCATAATAAACTAAGTTTGGGCATACAATTAGAAATTTTATAAGAACGTGTCAAATTCTCATCAGCCTCGTTGTTCTTGTTTTTTTATCAATCTGAACCTCAATTGTTCTTCAGATGTTCGTAATAATTTTCTTCGCTACAATCCCTTACCTAACTATTTGAGACAAGGTGAAATATGTGTCTTAAGTCTTAAGTCTACTCGATAAATCTCTGAGATAAATCTCTAGGGACTTCTAGTGGTCATTTTCAGCATTTGCGTTTTCCTTGTGATTTTTATTACTTGCTAAAATTTGAAAATAATCTCATAATTTATGTGATAGGTTGTAGAACACTTAAATAAACTTAAAAACTCATTTGTTTTACGATAATCGTGCATTCTCGGATGATACAAATGATTTTATTTGCTGCTACGAGTTTGATGATGTAGAAATATATTTATCATAGATTTTTAGAGCAGGAAAAAGATAAAATTTTCAGTTTTCATTTCTTTTAAAATAATGTTCTAAAACATTTTAAGAATTTCAGCCGGGAATGTTCTTAGCATGTCCTTAACGTTTCAAATGTCAGCCTAATGTTCTTATAAAAACAAAAACGTGTAGACATACAAGTGGATCACTAGACGTAAACAGATAGTCTGCAGACTTTTAAATATTTTTGTATTATTTCTAGATTCATAAACATAGATTAAATACTATATAAAATATGCCAGGAAATGTTTTTTTTTGAGGACATGAAAATAACATTGAGACAAGGTGACCGATTATCAACTTATTATCATATTTGTTATTTCAGATTAGATATATGAAAAACGACAAAGGTTGAAATTTATCTATTTAATCAGGTAACAGCTGTGCAATAGCTCAAGTTACTAAGTAACTTATAAAAATGGTTATTTCAATTTTCTCTCACTAACTGTCTTTTGATAGAAACTGGAAATATGAAGATTGTTGTCGTTTTGTTGTGCTTTACATTGGTTTATGCCTATAACACAGGTAACAGACAAGACATATTAATCTTTCTTCTCTTTATTTTTATCGTCATTCTTCTTTTTTGTCTTTTTCTTTTTTTCTTCTTCTTCTTCTTCTTCTTTTTTTTATCTTATCTTATTTTCTTCTTCATGTTCTTCTTCTCCTAATTATTATTTTCCTCTTCTTCAGTTCCATGAAAATTAAACAAATATGTTAAGAAAAGCCTATACACAGAATGAAACTCCTGCCGTCCCAATTTAAGAACTTCAGTTTATGTGTCATAACCATCGTTTGTTTAGCTCAGTCTATGTACACTCGTTATGCTCTCAGTAGGTATATCGCTTCTCATTAGCGCAAATGCAATGTACAAACCAAAAATCATAGAAATATCAAAACACCCCATTAAGCAAAAAACCTGTTCAAAGTCAGCAGTAAAAACACTAATACAACGTCGAAGATGTTATTCTAGCGTCTTTCCTGCGGACTTGAACAAGTGTTTCTCCAATGGGTAAGATTTGGATCGAGGTCTCTATCTAGTAAGGATTCATATAAATATCATAAATAGTTAGAATTTACTAATTTGTCGAATCTGCTGGCTTCCAGGTCTCTCTCTCTCTCTCTCTCTCCTTACCTGACATCATACAGCATCTTAATATTTTTAGGTGACGACATAGGAGAGCATATTACTGGAATATCGGTATGTTGCACAGCGTGAAGGCATACCGAATACGGTATTTTTCCGCATTCAGACGGTGTATTTCCATATATGGCAATACACCGTCCGGACACGGATAAACACGGGACTGTATTTGGTAGACTTTCAGGTTGTATTGTTCGTGTTTAAATTTAACGTTGAGTGTCCAGTGGGGATACTCCCCGTTGGTACGTCGTTTTGACATCACAAGATAACAAAGATCCACAATTTCCTAGCATACTTTATATGAAAATTAAAATATAATCACAAACATATATGGCAATACACAGTCCATATACGGAGAAATACCGTATTCGGTAGGCTTTCACGTTGTTACAAAGTGAAATTCGTGCAAAAATTCGGAATTTCAACTTAGACCAAGTCTTAAATTTCGATTAGCAAGATGGATGGCACGTAAATTCGAATTTGTTCCAAGAGTCTTGGTACTAGGGTGCTACAATCAAGGTCATAAATTATGATAAAAGTTTTAACGTTGTTCTAGCGTCTTTACTGAGAAATTTGAACAATTATTTACTTTGAGTGGGACACAAACAACCAATATCTCATCATTTCTTTTTTACCTGTGTAATAAAGAATTGATGATGCTAAGCTTTACAAGAAACAGTTCTGAATTTAGGTCAAAAAATAAGAAACACAAAATTGAAATTTGCAAAATGTAGGAGACAACTATTTACCTTTTTCACGATTTTAATCTCAGAAAGTGTATTGTATCTCTTATTGAGATTTTACGTTTGTTATCAATACATACAGTTTTCATAATTTAAGAAACAATTAAGAAACTTGACTACCAAAATTTTGGTGAAAAATAAGAATCCCCAGTTCCCCCTTAAATCTAAGTTTCTTATATAATAAAAACGTGTACAAGAAACGACCTTGTCACTATCAATATTTAACTTCTTTATAGTGTCTAGAAGCTTTCGACCAGTGCAGAAAGGAAGCCGAAGGACCACGAGAACAATCTAAATGCTTAGCAGAAAGGATATTATGCGTAAAGAAATGTAGAGATGAGGTAAATGCTTTTAGATTTTCTGCCGATATTACCGGCACGCGATGTCATATTTACATTGGAAATACTTCGTTTTAACATCGCGACGTCAAAATGACGTATTTTTGACGATAGTTGGACATCTCGTGCTTGATCGTCAAATTAATCCAGTGGAGACACGACGTTAGATCAACGTCAAAGCAACGTCACAAAGTCACACCATATTTGATGAAGCTTGGCCCTATTTGATCATACATGGTGAAGCTTGACCATATTTGTTCATACATGATGAAGCTTGACCATATTTGTTCATACATGATGAAGCTTGACCATATTTGAACATACATGATGAAGCTTGACCATATTTGTTCATACATGATGAAGCTTGACCCTATTTGATCATACATGATGAAGCTTGACCCTATTTGATCATACATGATAAAGCTTGACCACTTTTGATCATACACGATGAAGCTTGACCATATTTGTTCATACATGATGAAGCTTGACCATATTTGATCATACATGATGAAGCTTGACCATATTCGAACATACATGATGAAGCTTGACCATATTTGATCATACATGATGAAGCTTGACCATAGCAATCGGCCTTAAGTAATGTTATTAAAGTTATATCCAGTTATTAAACTTTATTTTTTTATAGTGTTATGTGGTTAGGGAACAGTGTGCTGAGCATGCATCAGGAGCGATGCAACACATGGCATGTACACGAGCAGCAATAAATTGTGCATCTAAATGTAATCGTGGATAAGAATATATATATATTGCTCACAGATACCGCATCGTTTTATATGCTATATGGACTCAATGGACACAAACTTGCTCAAAGTCCACAGTAAGAACGCTAGATTTAATTTGAAACTAATAGAAATTTCCCCGAAAATCCGATGGAAATCTAATTTTTATTTAAAATCCGAAAAAATCCAGGAAATCGGAATTTTTAATGGCATAAAATTTATGAAAAGAATTTAAAACATGATTATATCGCCTAAATTTGAAGACAATTTCCAACCACGTACCCAGAACTTCTTGACTTTTTTGAAAAACGAAAAGCGCCGAAGAATGCGATTTCTTCAAAAAAGTCTAGAAGCCCTGGGGTTGGTTACTTGCATTAATTATACTAAAGTTATTCACATTTTCGCTTTTGCAGGATTTGACACTAGATTCCCCCCACTCCCATTATGGTTAACCAAGTCTAATGTACAAATTTCAATACTACTGTGCAAAATGTTCTAATAAGAGAATAGTTGATTAAATGAAAAACATATTTTCTAAAAATTATAACGTCATTTGTAATTTTTAGCCAATTTTATTGACGTCGCATCCTAAAATTAAAGTATATTAGCTGATTTAGCACTTTTAATGGGAATTTTTTAATGATGCCGCCTCACAATCATGCTAAAGTGCTTCAAAAACAGATATTTTCTTGAGTTAAGGGTGTGTTCCCATCCAGCGAAAATCTAAAAACTGTATTTTTGAGCAATAACGGAGGTAATACTATCAATGATGTCATATATTCCAAAAAATATATTTTTCGTTTGATTTACAATTCTATTTTTAGTACATACAAGTGTTTACTTTTTGCACTTTAAATACTGATGCTCACATATTAAACTTAATATTTTCTTCACAAAAAAAGACGTTCAGAATCATCCCTAACTTAAAATTTTCCTCTCGGCGATTTACGGTGATCTTATTCTATGCAAATTTGTGGCTGAGCAACAAATAAATTCTGGATCCGCGGCTGGAAATAAGAAATACCGGAGACAAGAAACATTGGAATATACAAAAAAGGACTAGTAAAAAGGCGGCCTGACGATAACGTTATCCATCGGTCGGATTTTATGTAGGTTTATTGTTATCAGCGACCTATGTTTCCAAAAGGGCAATCATATAGAACTAAAAACTGCCTATATATTGTATACTGAATTTGATTCCAAGAATCTAGCGAGTTATATCTGCGAGTTATGTCTGATGGCATTTTTACACAAAATTCGTAGCTATAATTGACAAGGAAGAGCTTAAATGATACCACTTTTATCGGTAACCACAGCGCAAAAGACAGGCGTACAGTTCCTTATATCGATATATATGACAATACACGGTCTTATGTAGAGATATTCGGCAATTATTCACGCTATGAAACATATAGACCTATACGTAAATACATAAAAATGAAGCCTTGGCTGCTGAAACTTGTTACAATGCAATAACTTCCTTTTTGTGAAATACTTTTTTTTTTCTCAGAGTGTTCAAACAATTTTGAAATATGATTACAGGGCTGAGCGAAATGTGTTATTGTTTCGACTAATTAAAATATTTCAATTGTTGTTAGAACTTGGGGAAGGTCAACTAGTGACGAGTTTAAAAGTTAAAAGGGGTAAAAAAATAATCCAATCCCACTTACATTTTAACAAATTTTAATTTGTAGCTACTATGAAATTAAAATCGCAGAATATCATCTGTGGAGGACGGTTATTTGAATATAGTTTTCAGTTAAAACCTATACTCAAAAAACGCTCCTCCACAGGCGATGCACGGCAGTTATATTCAGTTTGTGTGACTGTAATGACCCTCTGATTTTTTATATTTCCTCATATAAATTATTCTCCAATATTAATTCTTCAGGAGGTAATGTTATCAAAAATCAGAGAAAAAAGAGTTAATAACTTTTGCTACCATTACATTACTTAAAATTATGAACACAATATAAGTGACTGTCAAAAAATCCAAGAACATTTAACCCTGCCGTGACATTGCTCCGACCTCGTGGGCCCATTCGCAAGAATTATTAGACACTCATTGGGGTATTACATATTTTTTTCCGGCACCAATCCCAAACTCATAATGATGTATTTGGCACGGCCATTGTCTACATTAACAAACATAATTTAAAAACGAATTTCCTTATCAATGCTAGAACTACTCCCCATTCCATTGGGCAGGGAATACCACATCTTGAAATTGATCGTTATTAGTATCATCAATATCAGCTGTGTAAGTAGCTCAAGTTACACACGTATAAAGGTTTGCATATGTCAGCTGCACATTCTTTTTGACAGTATGAAGGTTTGTTTTACATTGGCTTCTGCCCATCTTAAAGGTACAACAAAACACTCAGCGTGAAAGACTACCAAATAAGTTCCTAAATAAGCTCCATATTCAGGCTGTGAGTACATGACAATACACAGTCCATATATGGTAATACACAGTTCAAGTCCATCTATGGCAATACGCATTCCATATAAGGCAATACACAATCCATATACGGCGTTATCGCACATTTGGTAGTCTTTCAAAATTTGACAAATAACTTAGATTCGACTTTTATTTAAAGCCTGCTTGTTGTTATTAGAAAGTTACAGTTGCAGCAACCTAGATTTGTTTTTCATCTCGAGAAGGTTGTAGACGCGAGCTCTGCCAGTTGAACGATTTGAACTTGCATATGTTCGAAAATCATCCGCAGTGCCGAACATATGAGATTACAGTAAACCCATGAATAAAATCCATGAGAATCCCATGAAAAACTAAAGGCAAAAACTCAAGGCAAGCCGTAGGCCATTTGGTGCGTTCTTTATATGGCATCGGCACATTGAGTATGTTTTGCGCACCGTCTTTGAGCTCAGAACAGC
>JAULBZ010007055.1:0-11831 GCA_032360805.1 Neoturris breviconis | reverse complement strand
TTTCTTTCGCGTTTCTTGAGTATTAATTCGGTCTGCTTTATTTTGCGACCATGTTAGATAAAATGTGTAACTTATTTGTCGGATTTGCTTTTCAAAAATCGAATGTAAACAAACACGGGAGAGTGCTCCTTTAAACAATAAACTGTTATAAGGTCTTCTACACACGTGCCCAAACCATCTCATTCTCTTTTTGTACATTATGTTTAAAACCTTTTCATTGGTTTTGAGTCTTCTTCTTAATTCAGTGTTTCTCAAACAATAGCACTTTGTAACACTAACAAAAGTTTTTAGACACTTTACTGTAGGGTCCAGATTTCAGTTGCATATGTGGCAATTGGCATAATCAATGCTTTGAATAGTCTAGTCAAATTTATCTGCTTTTGCACAGCAACGTTGTCAATCAGTATGGTCTCGGGAGACATGGAATCTTACATATGTCACTGTTCATTCCCCATTTCTTGCATTACAGACAAGGAATTTTCCACTTTTCAGCTGGCTTTGCACATTCTTAAGGCCACTTGTAGATGATTCTTTGTTCGTAATCTTACCACCGCATTTATGTTTTTATTGAAATAATGACGCTTTTTAATTCATTATTGTTTGAGGCTTTTATTACACCAACGTAGGATTTGAAATGTGTAAGAAATTTAAAAAAAAATATGAATAATGAGCACATTCCGCATTTCAGTTTTGTAGTTGGAAATAGACGAAGAATATGGTCAAGTATAAAAAATTCGAGAAAGATGTTAAAAAGAGTAGGTAACAAAATACATCCTTGACAGACTCCAATTAACACTTTAAACCACTACGTAAGGTCATAATGACTGCACATTCTGTATTTTTATACAATCTTTCTGTCGATACCTATGGAACGTAGCATCTTCCAGAGCGATTGTCTCCAAATAGTGTCAAAAGCTGACTTAAAGTCAATAAGATGGATGTGAAGTGGTACATTGTGTTCCTTTGCTTTTTCCATTATCTGCCTAACTACGAAATATTGCATCTACTGTGCGCCTTCCTTGACGAAACCTGAATTGAGATTCCTTCAACACTGATTCTGCCTTTTCTTTCATTCTGTCTTTGTTAAACCCTTGTAAATACTTTTCCTGGAATCAATATCAGCGATATAGCTCTGTAGGTTCAGGGATCAGGCTTGCTACCTGTTTTATGTATGTGCGTTATTAGCATTTTTGCAAAATTTTTGCACACTATGCAAACTAATGGCCAATATTTTACAGAATCAATGCTAATTCGTTTTAAGCACATCCAAACTTTGGAAGCTATAAAATATATACTATATCACCAAACTCAATCAGTTGGTTTATATGGTTTTTCAGCAATATTCCTAAAGCAATGCAGAGAGACTAGCAACTCCATTTTACATGATGATATGGCAGCAATGCCTAAGGAGTCAGGACAGAATGTGAAAATGAGTCATATAGTACTAATCCACAAGGAATCCTGTTAATATACCATCAATGCAGTTATTAAGGTAATAAGAAAAGAAATAGTGGGCTTCTTAGAGAAGCATTAATTCACAGGACAGTTTCAGAGAAGGTCGATTATTATTAATTCATTTTGATATGATCCTATCATCACTTGAGAAGGGTATTAATGTTGACACTATGCTCCACTATGCTACCTTGATTTTACCAAAGCATTCAACAAAGTAGATCATCAAATTATTGTAGGCAAATGACACAAACTGGGAATAAAGGGAAAAGCATTATATATCAAGTCTTTTCTAACCAAAAGAGAACAAGTGATAATTGTAAATGGGGAAAAATTAAGTCCCAAGTCATGAGTACCACAGGAATCAGTGATTGGTCTTTTTTCTGTTTCTGTTAGTGATTGGAGCCATTGATGAGAATGTTCAAGAATGCTCAATATTTATTCCTAGCAAGCTTTGCAGATGAGATGTTAAAACAAATCCATAATACTTGACACATAAATTACAAAGTGACTAAAACACAGTCTATCAGTGTAGAGTTTATAGATGTAACTTTGAACATGTGAAATATGGTAAAGATGACGAGTTTAAGAAATTCTTGTTATTACCTGACTGATAATGCCACTAAAATTGAACAATAAGTTGAAGATCTAGGGATACTCATGAGTAATGATTGCACCTTTACCCAACAGACTGAGAATAATAAAGAAGATGAAGAATTGAGAACTCTTTAATCAAAAAATGTTATGTTAACACTCTGGAAATCTCAAGTATTGCCTCATTTTGACTACTCTTCGGTCTTTAGAAATGGTTCAGAATACATTCATAAGAAAAATAAAGGAAACTAGTCGTTTAAACTACTGGGAGCAGTTAAAAGAACTTGATTTGTATTCTCTGGAAAGGAGAAGAGAGCGCTACATATGGTGCATCTTAGGAAATCTGGTGACAAATATTTCTCACCTGGAAAACTGAAGAAATTGGATGGTTACAAACCTATGAGCATGTGAGACATGACAGGAAATATGTGACAAGACTAGACTAATTGAAAGTGATCCACATCATTCAGTTATATGTGGTATTCTGACAGTCCAGAAACTAAGATTGTTTAACTGTTTGCCAAAATATATTTGAAATTTGACGAGGTGCTCTAAAGATTTTTTTCAAATATAAATTAGACTCATTTCTGCAAAAGATTCCTGACGAGTCCCCACAAATTCCAAAATATGTTGCAATGAAGTGTGCAGACACAAACAGTATTGTGAACATTATAAACGTTGGGTGATGACAGTAAATAGTTTCAGGATTGCAGTGTTTTAAGCCATTTGAGGATATTCACAGTGTATTTCAGGTCAACTGTTTGACTGATTTGAAAGTTTTGACAGATAATTATAGATCATCCTCTAAGGAGAAGAGTTCTAGCAATTGTTCATTACATAACTATTGTTTTTTTTATACCAGCGTCAGCAAATGAAATAATAAAACAAGTTATCACACATCTTTACAATGATTATTCTCTTATTTCAATCACTGCATAAGTGGTCAAAATAAGAGTAAATAATCACTATGTAGGAGTAATTTTTGAACATAGTTTCAGGCTATAAAGTTCGAAGATATGCTTAAAAATCCCTCCTTCACTGTTACTATTGTTCTTATGTGGCTTATCCTTACCTTCCACATCTTGTCTTTAGGTGCTTAATATTTAACTCTTTAAAACATCAGAAATTTGAACCATATATACTTTTAAATTTTTATATTGTATTCTGATCTTGCACAATTAGTATATCCTTTTTAAAAAAGTATGGTTTTAATATATGTCAATACTACTTTTCAATATGAGTTCAAGTAAGAATGAACAAAATAAATACTTTGTTATGTAAAACCGATGCCCCAAGAAAAACTAGTTTATTAATATGTAGTAGACTTAAGAAAGTATTGAAAACAGTAAAAAATAGTAATTCTAAAGGTTACCAAATCAGTGAACTTGTTATTGACTTGCAAGCCTCAATATAACGGTCAGACATCCTCTGTGGAGGAGTGTTTTTGAGTGCAGTTTTCAGCTTTGCCACTGAGAACTGTACTTAAAAAACGCTCTTCCACAGGTGATGTCCAACCGTTATATTGAGGCTTGTTACATAGTGATTATTTGCATATTCCTTCCAGAGACTACATATGCTTATTTTAATCATGTTTGTTTTTTAGGTGATATATTCAGCATGGTTAGTTGTTAATACTCCAAAACTTATTCGTGAACACCAAGAGAGCAAAGATTGGCAATATTATGATTTTCATTATTATGCTGAAAAGCATAATGGTATGTACATATATTTACAATATAATTCTTTGAAATCATTTAAACAGTTGTTTAAATAATCATTCATGGTTATTATATATCTGCAGATGCTTCTCGCAAATTGTTAATGTAAACTATAAACACTTAAGGGAGTATGAGAGCTCCCATAAGGGACCATTTCTTTTCAAAAACAACTTTTTGCTAGGGTTAAATTCAACAAAAATGAAACTGCACACAAGGGTTTTATGTCAGAAAGATCGTTTACCAATCATTGACTTTTCTCTGTAAATTTTACTTTTTGAGATGCAGTGTTGGAAATAAGAGCAAATCATAACTGTAGAGGGGTAATTATTGAGCATAAACTTCATGCTAGAAAGTGATTATTTGCTCTTATTTTGAGTACCAAGATGGCTCCTAAGACTCTGCCAATTAACATTAATCCTCATTGATATAATTAGCTTTTAGTTATAATAAGATCAGATTATTAATTGTATGGTTATTATTTAGTGGATCGAAATGCAGTTGCTATGGTTATCGCATGTCTCATATTCTTGTTGGTTGTCATGATGATGTATGGTGCAGCATTGGTAAGCTATATGTTTATTAATCCTCTATATAGTACCTGTGAACAAGATGTATACTTTCTTTCCCACCAAGCCAATATTCTTCTCTATTGATACTATTTATGGTTTACCTACCTGGCCAATAATATATTATATGGCTAAAATATTTGGTCAAGTACGGCTTTCTGTAAGTCAATCAGTCAGTCCAAAAAAATGTTGCTACACTAGGAAATGACCTACTGAATCTGACCGTAACAAAAAAGATTGTTTCCAAAACCTAAGGCCCATTTAGGACCAATTTGTACATTTGTAACGTCACGAAAAACGCAGGAACAATTACAGTATAGACATTTTTACCGAATATATCAAGATTGTGACCTCTACAATGGACATATTTATCGAGGGAAATAGCATGTTTTCCGCATTTAGCATCAACATTGCAGCTATCATTCTCCCCTTAAACTAATCATATCACCAGTCAACTCAAGGAAATACTGAGAGCGGGAACATGATTCGTATTTTATCTCTATAGTAAGACAGTAAGACTTTCAAAAGTCTTCTTGGAAACTTTCGTACCTTTCAATTACTGATTGTAAGTTGTAAGCGTGCAAAAATGACATTAAAATATGTACGTTCTAATTCTGGTATTATTTTTAGCGTCGATCAAATTTCATCCTTCCGTTTTTCTGCTGGCAAGTGTTTGATATGTGTCGCTTGGTAATGACTGCTGCAACTATGATCAGTTATGCAGACCGTGTCAAATTTCATTTGGAAAGTTTCGTAAGTTCTCAGTGAGCAAAAACTTGTTCAAAGTCGGCAGTCGTTCTTCGTTCGTCGTTCTTGTAGCGTCTTTACTACTGCGGACTTTGAACAAGTCCACTGGGTTAGCATTGTTGTGAAGAAGAGTGTTCGTGTCAATAGAGTAGTTTCTTTTTGATACTCTTTTTTGCAAATATAGTGGTCGAAATAAGAGTTAATAATCACTGTGGAGGAGAGATTTTTGAGCTTAGCTTCAGGCTTTGTAGCCTGAAGCTATGTTTAATAATCATTCCTCCACAGTGATTATTTTCTCTTATTTCGACCACTGCAGATATCAAAAAAATTAGAAACCTTATATCGTGAAAAAATTAAGGTTTGATTTTCATTAAAATTCTCTCTGAGATCAGTAAAAATTGTTGCATTTTCAATTTAACCTGCTATTACAAGCTAATGTTTAAAGATCTCTTTTTTATAGGAAGAGGGTTATGAAAACCTAAAGTACGTTAGTCTCCCACGTTTCCGTATGATGTTGGTTACTGTATCACTCATCATCTTGACCGTTGTTGTAAGCATTTCTATGTAAACTTAGCGGTCGTCGAAATAAGAGAACACCGCCGCTGTGGAGGAGTGATTTTGAACATAGCTTTCTTTAGGCTACAAAGCTTGAAGCTACGCTAAAAAAAATCATCCTCTACAGTGATTACTTAGTCTTTTTTCGACCACTGTTTAGTGTCTGTGAAGGTGTTTACACGAACTGGTTGGTTTCTTCATTAATGAGACACTAATTACATATAATTAACGCATAAATTTATGTTTACACTTACTTTAAATTCTGATGCACAATATAACTTTATAAATGACCTCATAAATCTTAAAAAGCAGTGACGTAATGCTTAATGATGATTTGTTTACGTTGGTGGCGAATTCCAAATTATGAATTTCTCCCTTTACACGTCAAAACAAAGGCCCTAGTAATCAAAGTTTCTTAAATTTTTCATTTTAGTACAAAAAGTTTTCTTAAAGAAATTCTTAAATGATTATATAGTTCTCAACCGAAGATTATTATGGATTGGGAACCATAGAAAAAATATACTGTACTGTGTTCGAATTTGTGATTTATTACTTTGCTTTAATGATTATTCTGCATTGTTATGGTTTCAAAACAACTGTCTATTCATTAAACAACAATAGAACATTGTGTGGAAAATTAATTAACAAAAATAATCCATCTTAATTATTTTTTTTGAAAGTTTCTTATAAAAGAGAGGAAGTACTTCAAGTTTCTTAACTTTTTATAAGTTCTAGTACTAGGTTTCCGATAAACGGGTTTCTTATAAAAAAGGTACATGATACATGATACATGAAATGTTGAAAAATTCTGTGGAGGAGATTCACTCCATCATAACAATTATTTATTCTTATTTCGACCGCTGTATCTCAAATTTGGCAACCCAATTGGCAAAAACCTGTTCAAAGTCTGCAGTAATGACGTTTGAACAACGTCGTTTATAAAGTTTAAATAAGAAAATAAAATAAAAACTGTCAGGCATTACCTCTGGATGAGTGTTCTTGAGCATAAGTTTCGGCTTTTCCGCTGAAAACTATAGTAAAAATCACTCCTGCACAGATGATGCCCGGCAGTTATTTTCAGGCTTGTAAAAGCATTCCAGGTTTTAATTCTTAGGCGTATCAAGTGTATTGTTCATACCTTAATCTTTGTTTTGAACATCAGTTAATGTTGAGTATCTAATTTAGTACTATATGATGACTGTTATCTGGGACTGTTTTAAACATGCAAAAGTTGCTGAAGAACGTCGTGCCAGATGCGAAACTCCACCAGCTTATATGGTCTGTCAAAGTGATGTGGAAACTATGGTAAACATTCTTCATTTTATCTTTAATATGTGTGAAAAATTAATTCTTTATCGAATTATCTCAGTGCTGTACTTTCTTTTTGTAAGAAACACTAAATTTAAACTATCTGTTTAGACACTTCTACCAAGCTACGATGATGTTGTAAAATCAAGCCCTCCACCGGCATATTCACAATGATAACCAAAATCTGGTTTAGTAGAAGAACTTAAAACAATGGAACACGGAGAAGGAACTAAACAGACAATTTTTTTTATAGTGTATGGCGAATTTCCACTAGGCGAAATCGCTCGCGCGAATAACATGTGACGTCGCTTTCAACCAATTAAAGGGCTTTATCTAGAATACATGCGAATAATTAAGCCTATTGGGAATCCACCATTCACCTTTAAGCACTGTCTTTAATATCTGATACTCCTTCAAAGAGGAGTGAGAATACCTACTTGGTTTCCAAAATGTTCTTGTCGATTGCAAGTGTCCAAAAATCTTCTGCGAAGGAGTGAGCTGAGAGAAGTATAGTGCATTTATAAAGTAAAATTGAATTTTTTATGCTATATAGGCTATCACTGATGTACACTATATTAAGCACGTTTTCTAATCTACAGTTTTACTTCCCACTGTCACTTCTTTGATAATAATCTTTAAGAGTAGTTCTCCAAACAAATGGCATCCCAATTGACAAAAACTTGTTCAAAGTTAACGGTAATAACGCTAGATGTTTCAACGTTGTTCCAGCGTCTTTACTGCGGACTTTGAACAAGTACTTGCCTATTGGAATAGTTTAAATTACTTCTTTTTATAAATGGGAAATGCGAAACGATTTTTGATTCTCCATTTTGCAAAGCTTCAGAAAACTTTAGCGTATATTGTAGCAATCTTTGTATCATTCATGACTGGTGTTTTTTATTTTAAATATTGTAATAAAAAAGGTTGTGGGAGAAATTGTTTTGCAATTCTTTATTCCCGTCTGGTCTCATTTAAATTTATCGCCTACTGCTACTGCAACCTTTCAAATATCCTCCTACTCGTTGAAGAAATAACGTTCTGCCAAACAAAATGCTTGTCAGATTTCAGTTTTACACAAAGAAACAACTGTTTATAAAATTAGATCCAAATGCCAAAATAGAGAATAGACTTTCTGAACGGTGATGTAATTTTATGGACAGGCTGTAATGTTAATGATGTCCAGAAACTCCTTATTCGCGCATCCACAGGTCCAAAATTGCTAGCCTCGGTGTTATGCGGCTGAAAAGGTTTATGTGCCGTAGTCAAATAGGCATTCTTAGTTTAGTCAAAGATGTGACAGATTTGTGGTTGTAGTCATTTAACTTTTGGCTAAGATGAACTAAGGACATCAGAGAAGTGCTGGATAGAGCGCAACATACTATTTCCTAGTATTTGCTAATCAGATCACAAGTTTTAACTTCTCTGGTGGTCCTTGGATGAACACATGACCTATTGACAATTGTCTTGAGGCCTTATAGCTTCACGAGTAAAATTGAATAAAGAATTGGGCTTTGCTATAGACATCTCAAAACGTTTAGGGAATTCTTTGCACAAAGGTTGTATTAATTTAATGTCTATGTCTGTTTAGCCGTTTAAGGTTATGCCGGTCGTTGCGTTTTTTGGCAAAAATATTTTGCCTAGCCAGAAAATCCCAACTTTGCTTCTCGCAATAACATTTTTTAGGGTAGTGGTTTGGGACTGGAGCTCAGGTTAGGTTCAATAGGGCTGTTTTAATACCTTAGAGTATTAGTCATTTTAGACGGTCCTAAGCAAATGTTTTAATATAGTTGCGCTAAATAAGACGTGCACTGTAAGAAATTTAAACGGCTTTTAAAACTTTGACAGTAATTTGAACCAGTAACGTAGTACCTTACAGTTTATTATAATAAATGGAAATATGAAGAGAAATAGTGCTTTATAAAGAAGATAAAATTGATCAAAAACCTGATATTTGCCCCTAAAAACATGAAAAAGTACATCATTATTTTTAACTTCTATCTCCTCTTACAGGTATCAAGGAAGTTTTTTAAACTTCCTTGCAGGTATGCATGCATTTTTCAAACATAAATTATGAGATATTTTACGAATTTTGACGTAAAAAACAAACCACAACTAAAACCTGAATAAAACATAAACAATTAAAACATCCAAGATGTTCAGAGCTTATAATATTTTTTTTCAAACATGAATTATAAGATATTTTACGATTTTTGTCGTAAAATGCAAACCACAAGTAAAACAAACAATTAAAACGACATCGGAAAAATCCAAGATGTTTAGGATCTTAGGTCTTTTTGCAGCATCAACAAATTCTGTTGTTTCTAGTAGCCTAGTACCCAGGCTTTTAGAACAAATTCTTATTTCGACGCAGTTTGTGTTGCTAATCAAAATGTAACACATCGTCTCAAGCATTTATGTCGGGGGGGTTGTAGGAATGTTGTTACTTGACTTTATATAGTGCAAAACAGGTTGTCATACGGTAGTTGCGGCGGAAATATGGTCCGTACAACTGTCCGTATATGGAGTAATACACGACGGAATTTAGCAATTAGTAATTAGGGTAATAATCCATGTACTAACTATTTCTTTTGGGCAAGTACGAAATCTTGACCACGGGGTAGTAATATTCTCGCCAATGCAATACTGGTCACACAGGGAGGATGACACAGGATAGCAATATTCTTGCCAATACATACAAACTGAATTGTGAAAGATTGTTATTTTAGAAGTGGCTTTAAAATATTCCATTCATGACTATACTTTTTGCTTTCTTAAAGAAGAATAAGAGAGGGGAGTGATGATAAAGCTTCATTTTATGTTCACTTTTCGTTTATTTTTTTCTCCATGTTTTCAAAGCGAATTAGTAACGTTAAAATTTTGTTGAATGAAAAGAAGTTTTATGTTTGTTAAGATGTGGATTAGTCGGATTAACCATAGTTGACAAGGTTTTGTTCCACTTTAATTTCGTGTTTACAATATATGGTGTCAAGTTTCGAATTTTAAATATTGTAAAAACATTGAATGCTCGTGTATGTATTGTTTAAATAGAATGTTGTTGTCAAATTTTTCTTTATGTTTAGCTACGAGATGTTATAAACTTGCAAAAGATCATATTTCAGCTTAGAACTAAAACTTATAAACAAACAACTATTTCCCAGTATACTTCTTCTAATCCCTGGGTTCGAAGTTGATAGTATTTGCAGAGGTTGTGAAATACTCTGTCTTTTACTAACAAACATAGTATGACCATGATAAGTGCTTTTGAAAATTGAAATTAGAATGCAAATATTATTGTAACAAAAAGGAAACACTTATAAAAATTAAAAGAATATCTGACCTTGAAAAAGGCTAACGCCAGTAAAAATAGTCATCACGTGACGCTGATTTTAATTCTTTTGAAATTTAGACATATTAGGCAACATGTGTGCTAAGTTTTGTGTCCACGGTGCTTCCTTGATGAAGAACAATCATATGCAGACGGAGTTTCAACTTAGATAAAAATCCTTATATTTTGATTAGCAAGACGAACGGCACAGAAATTTGAAATTGGTCTAAGAGCCTGGACACTGGGCTGCTAAAAACAACAGCGTTTTTTTAAGATAAAATATGGTGTGACCGCAGCCTATAACCCAGCCGGCAAAAACCTGTTCAAAGTCAGCAAAATAAGTTTAAAATAACTTTGACTTGATAAATCTCTGAGATAAATCTCTTGAGCATTCCCGACGTCATTTTAATTAGTTATGTTTTACTTGTGGTTTGTATTTTACGCCAAAATTCATAAAAGATCTCAAAAATTACGCACCTGATTGTAGAAAGGTAAATTTACCCCCAGGTAAATTATCCCCTTGATCACCAGGAAAAAGAGTAAAGATAAGGGTGAAGATCTCAGCCGTTTGGAGCGGTGCGTTGCTCCTTAATGTTGCCTTACAATGAACAAGCAATTGATTGATATCTTCATCACGGGAAACCAATCAAATATGTTTCTTACATATGGCATCATGAATTAATATCATGCATGTAAGAGAGAAACTCTTGTATCTTCCGATTGACTCGATCGTAGTAGTGTCGAAACCATTCTTTGGCTTAGGTTGATTTCTACGGAAGCATTAATCTGTCATGCAGGTGAGTTATCGCAGTAAAATATTTATTGCTGCGCAGTAAAATAGATGCTATTGCGCAGTAATTCAATCCAACAATAAAAACAATAGCTAAAAAAATATATAATAAAATGAAAATTTAAAAGAAAAAGAAGAAGAATAATCGTATTCACTTACACAATTTACAATTACAGTAGATTGGTTGTGCATTTGCTCATGTTAGCTTCATCCTTAAAATCACTTTCATTTGGTAATTTCGAAAGCAGCTAACGGAGGTGTTCTTAAAAATAGGTGTTCTGATAGGGTATACTGACTGGGATGTTATTAGATTCCAGAAAAAAAGATACAGCTGGAGATTTGACCTGTTCTTTAACTATTGATCATCTCCTGGCTGACAAAATGATCTGTTCTGAGCTGGCTGTCTCAGCTGCGAAATCGAAAGAAGCTCTGGCTGGGAAAATGATCTGTTCTGAGCTAGCTGTCTCAGCTGGGAAATCAAAGAAACTGGCTGAGAAAATGATCTGTTCTGAACTGGCTGTCTCAGCTGAGAAATCGAAAGAAGCTCTGTCTGGAAGAATGATCTGTTCTGAGCTGGCTGTCTCAGCTGGGAAATCGAAAGAAGCTCTGGCTGGAAGAATGATCTGTTCTGGGATAAGTCTTCTTTTGCATCGAGCTAGGAAATTGAGGTGTTCTTACAACGAAAGTAGCTACTGCTTCAGAAAAGTCTTACTCAGCTGGAAATACTAACTGTTCTTACACTTGATTCTTCTCTAGCTAGGAAAACGAGCTGTTCT
>JAULBZ010007053.1:0-11832 GCA_032360805.1 Neoturris breviconis | reverse complement strand
ATATTCATTCTTATGGAGTCAAATCTTCAGAATATGTTAGTAGCAATATGAACTTTCATCTAGACTACAGAAGAAAAGATTTGAAAAAAACATCTGAGGGTGATTTTGTACCTTTAATCAGTTTAGTTGGATATATATTTTTAGCCCATTAAACAAAGTATGGATGGGCTATTACTATCACTTTGCAGTGGCGGCGTCGTCATCCTGCTTTTATTATAGACCATATTCGCAAGGTGCTAGCATTATAAAATTTGGTACCAGCATTTGTGGCAATATTTTAGAAGGACTCGCGGAAATATTTTTGAAATTTTGATTTCTATGAGGATTTGACCGCATTCAAATTTTAGTTAAGCAATATCATATCCAAATAATAAGGGGAGAAGTAGAGACTTTTTTTTACTTTTTCATTTTCTATAAGACTTTGACTATGGATTTTTTTTGGCAGACATATTGTTGGTTGGGAAGCTTCTTCATCGATGATAAGTCTCCATAAATAAATAAAAATAATATTAATTTGTATTAATTGTGTATTCACTTTAGGGTCGTAATACATTTAATTACTATCATGAGTGTATGTTGATTTTTATAACATTATTAATTACTCCCAATGCAAATTAGAAATATAATGACAATACACATTTCAAAACAGGAAGATTTAATAAAAAGTTGTAACCTTCTATTTCATTATTCTTTATTTCTTTTTAACTGTAATAAGATGGTGACAACCACCTTTACTTAAATATTTTATTGAGTATTAACTTTTAAGTTCAACTTTTATAAGTAAATTTAAAATAAATGCATTATAGTCTATAGTACTACAATATATATGCACACATGCATATATATATATATGCATACAATACTATGGTTAAAGCATGTATGATCAAAGCATAATCCTATCTTATACATATAATCTGAATCTAGCCTATACAGTGTAATATACCAAGTCTTTAAAAGCACAACCAATACTATAACATAGGTATATTCTCTATTTTAATTTTATGTAATGCTATGATGTATAATGTGTCTATGTCATTCATATCCACTGTGGAGGAGTGACTTCTGAGCATTGCTTCAGGCTATGATATGAAATTTCACTACTCCCCACATTGATTAGACATAATTGTACCTTGATAAAGGTGTTCCAATTGTTTATATGACCTGAAACTTTATCAACATTATAAGGACATGAAATCCTGAGGTCATGTAAAATTTGGATGTTTATCCTAGATATTAAATCTCACTACTTTCCTCTACAGTGGCTTGACACAATTTTGCCTTGATAAAGGTGTTTTAATTGTTTATTTAACTTGAAACTTTGCCATCTTAAATAATTAAACACTATTATACAGTGTGTCGGTAAATCATATTTTATGTGCTTTGGTTTAATTTTCACTTCCAATAACGTACCTTTGATTTAAAGTTTTCTATGTAACATTTGATATGAAACTGAAATTGGAATTTTTCATCTAAATAAATCAGTGGTTGTTGGGTTTTTGTCCAATAAACAATTTACTCATTGCTTACCCATACCCTTATTATACCCTTTCATTGTTAGTCAAGTAAACTGTTCTTTTCTTTTTACTTCTGGCTAGCTTATTAAGATTGTTCATTTAGATGTCAAGTTTTATTTTTCTCTTTTATTTCATATACGGGGGACATTTTGTTGAATACTGAGACAATATACATCTAAATAGATATTTTAAATGTTCTTCCTCAACAAAATTTGTTGTGCAGGAACATTTGTAATATCTATTTAGATGTATATTGTCTCAATATTCAACAACAAGTCTCCGTATATAAAATAAAAGAGAAAAATAAAACTTGACATCCACATGATACTATTCTTCTTTGCATGAAATATAATTGAATAAATGTTTTTGTGTTGTAATTGACCACACCTATAAAACTCAAAACAGTGTTTACCCAGCAGCAGAATTTACAGCATTTGAAATTTGAATTAGCTCTACTACCACTTGTGTTATTATCATTATTTTACCATAGGACCCAGTCTTCCTCCTCAAAATATCAAATTAAAAGCTGTAAGCTTTGATAGTGTGCAAATTGACTGGGATGAGATAGATAATGGAACAATTACAGGAGTTATTCGAGGTTTCACGGTATTTTGGAAAGCAATTTATGAAGAGAAAGATTTTATGTTTGGATTAAAAACAAGAGATAGAAGAAGTATAGCAAGCAATACATATAAAGATGGTTTATTACTTGGAAGGTTTGTTAATGATCTAATTTTAATATTATCGTTTAAATATGAAGATATCTCATAAGAAATTAGTGAATTATGCTAATATTAGTAAGAATATTGTGTGAATGCGCTACTATCTGTCTAGTAAGTAAGGCAAGAACAGATTTTTGAAAAACAGCATAAGGTAATCAGAATTAACCTTGAATCTATTCTTTTTGCAGAATAAAATTTTGCAGATAGAGCAAAAAGACAGAGTTTAAAGCTTTATAACTCTTTTACGCTGTTTACATACAGTTAGTTCAGTGAAATATCTATATTTACGTTTTCATGTGAATAAGTGTATTTAGTGTTTTTAGCTACAATATTTTGTGTAAGCCCAAATTGTCCAAACGTATTTTCCCGGGAGAGTTTTTTTTGGCTATAGAGAAAGTTTTTAAAATATAATTTATAAGATATAGAATACTTTATTTGAATATTTGTTCACGAAGAGAACTGTTGGCAGATAGCACAATACTGCAAACTGTTTTTTTTTCTTTTGTGGAAATATTATCTCTAGAATAACACTAATGGAAAAAAGATTATTTGCATGGATTTATTTTCATGATTGAAACCAATAACATTTTTACTTCATAGGATTGTTTAGGAAGGACCATTTATCTGTAAAACCAAAATTTATCCTAATAAACTAGGTGTTAAAAATAGAGCTGCAAAATTGACCAACTCTCTCAATCCAGTTGATAATAAGGGTAGCTGAAGATTGATGTGTTCTTTGGTCACAATTTGTAAATTGCAGTGTCCTCAGAAGATGAACATCATCGTGTAACAGGTGAATAATTGGACAGTTATTAATAATATTGTACTAATAAGCCGTTCTTAAAATTTCCCTTTACAATTGAACTTGTATTCCTGTAATGTAGTGAAGTTTGGACACTGCAGTTAACTTCTGCCAGCTGCAGAATTGCCACCCTAGCCTACTATACTGGCGCAATAAAGGTAGAGGGATGCGAGATTTTTATTATTTGTATAAATGTTGCATTCTTATACAGTATTCTTCTTTTTTCAAGCAGATTTTTTTTCTAACTTTGTTTTATTTATATATTTTAGCCAAAACATAACTGTTTACACAACTAACTGGAAAAACTTGAGTACCAGTGGGTTTCTTGGAAATACGCTTTATAACATCAGTGTTAGAACAAATACCAAATTTCCTGGTGTGATCAGTAAACCAGTTCAAATTCTAATGCTGGAAGGAAGTACGTAATGTAGCTATTTTTTATATTTATTGACCGGTTAAGTTTCAACAATTTTACGCAGATTTTATTGCCCAGACATGCCTTAGAATAGATGACAATACGAATAATATAAACCAAAGTTATTAATCAAACTAAACATAATTGTAAGAATACTTAAAGGCGGGTACTTATTATTATTTTGTATGAACTTTCTTAGTTATCACCACATTTGTAAACTGTTTGATCGAATCACTTCAATGCAAAAGCCCTCACATCTACACCATGTCATGAACTCTGCTTCAAGTGAAGTAGATTTAATAACAAAATGTCACTTTGTAACTGTAGACCCTTAAATTGGTAGTCTAGCGCCTTAGCCACTGCTAATAGTAGAAGTAGTAGAAGTTATTACTAATAGCTGAACTTCTTAAGGCTGTTTTCCATTCGGAGATCTTTATTGCTCGGGCGGGAAAATACCGTGCTGAATTTATTTTGAGCAAGCGTATTTGTGAAAAAATCTCGATTTCAGCGCGATATTTTCCCACCCGAGCAGTAAATATCTTTGAATGGAAAACGGCCTTTAGGGAGTGGCTGAATAAGACTCTTGTCAGTTAAGAAGTTTTGTTTTGTATTTTTTCTTGTAGCTTGTTTCAATATAATTTTACTGTAATGTGTTTACAGATTTTCTCTGCATTAAATATGTCTTTGTTGTTTATAATTTGTAAGAGGTGAGAAATTGATGAAGGGTTAATCAAGAAATAAACATAATGATATGTTTAATTTGAGATTCAAGAAATGTGACTACTCTGCAGTATCAAATAAACGAGTCAAGGGGGGGGGGGGAAGCTTATTAATTTTTTTGGGGAAATTTTTTCAACCTTCTCACCTCCCTCCGCCCTTTAATAACTTTTAGGAAATCAACAATAGCACAAAACAATCAACTCAAAATACACGTTAAAAATAACATGAAGTTAGAATAAATTAACTAATCTACTAGTCCTTAACCAATTTCATGCTACAAAAACCCTGGAGATAGTGATAGTAGAGTATCACTATCACTATCCCTCCCCCTTCTTTATTCCTACCCCCTAATTTAATTCGATACTGCAGAGTTCATCATAGTAAAACTTAAAAAAATCATGTGTACAATTTAGAAATATTTCTTGTATTGAAATTTCATCGACGATCTGCTTTGAAAATAATTTCGTACATTTTACCTTTCACAAAAAAAGTTAGTTTCTTCTCCTTTGTATTTACGGTTTTTTCACAACTTTTTTTAATCTTTTTTAGAGCCAAGACTTTCTGCATTGCATGTTTCATGTACACCAGTAAATGCAAGGGAGATACAGTTTGAATGGAGACATGCACCACCTGCCTATTTGCATGGAGTACGGACAATATACACTGTATATTATCAAGACTATATTAAAACATATCATGAAACACAAGATAAAAATGAAGAAACTCTGGATCTAATCCTTTTGAAAGTTGGTACTGAATATACCATATGGATCACAGCATCTACTGCTGCTGGAGAAGGCATCCCTACTACACCTATAAAATGTAAAACATTAGAAAATGGTAAGGATTAAGTATTTTACTGCTTGGAAGCAACTTGTTTGAAACAATTCCTTTCAATTTATATCATTTAAAATTAAATTGTTTAAAATAGACATCATTTGATTTGTTTCAGTCATAAAGGAAAATTTATTAAGCAGGGGGGAAGGAATAACCAGAGGGGGCGGGGGAGAATTTCTATAGTTACTAGAGAAAAGGATAACACTTGTACTTTACTATCGCTGTTCCATGGTTTGTGTAGCAGGTAAATGGTTATGGACTAGTCGATTAGTTAATTTATTTTTTCTAACTTCACATCATTTTGAACATAAATGCTTAATGTTATTGTCGATTTCCTAAAAGTTATTAAGAGTGAAGGTGTGAAATAAGAGCAGGGTGGTTGGAAATATTTTCAAAAATTAACAAGCCAGGGGGCTCCCCCCTCCCCCGCCTTTTATTCAATACTGCAGAGTTTAAGTTTCTTGATATTTAGTAGACTCTAGTGCTAGATTTTTTGGAAACAGGTTCTTTAATAATATCTCCTTCACATTGATCATTTACTGTTATTACTGTATGTTGACGCAACCAAACCTCAAAATAACATCACCCATGGAGAAATGTTCTTTGAGTACAGTTTCAGCTTCAAAGCTGTAAACTGTGCCCAAAAATACTCTGCAGGATTTCTGACCGTTATTTGAAGCTTGTGCAACTAATGTTTAACTTTGTTTGATATGAACAGATTTTTTATCTCTGAGAATTTCATTATTATTAACGGTTGAGAGAATCATTTTGATTCCATTGTTCAAATTTCAAATAATTCTAATTGATTTATAGCACCAATTGCAGCACCATCAAATATTACTGCAACTAGCTATGAAAGTCCATATGAAAGCTTTATAACCTGGAATCATATTCAAGATACTGATTGGCTCGGTCAAAAAGTTGGTTATCGAATATATTATGAAGCAATATCTGTTGGTGGAAAGTCTGTGATTGGCTCAAATGAGTACATTGATGTAGAGTATAAAACATCACATTTGCTAAGGAATCTTTCTGTTTACACAAAATACCAAGTAATTATGTCAGGATTTACAAAGGTTGGACTTGGTGTACAAAGTACACCTGTTATATTTGGTAAGTGCGCCTTAACTTTATATACAACCATATTGTTGTAAGTTGTGTTGTAAATAATTATTCTACTTTTCATTTATTGGTTTTCATAAATATTTTATTGATTAAGATAATTGATTCAACTCTTGCACCAAGCAAATTAATCTACCAAGGTTAATAATTTCGAATCATGTGCAAAATAGAGCAAAATGATTAATGAAATTTGTTTATTCTAGCTACCAGATTGGTAACTAGAATAATCATATATTCCATTTATTATTTTGGTGTTTTAAAGTTTTATTATCCAACCTACATTACACAAAACAGTGGAAAAATGAATTATTCAGATATAGTTCATAGCTGCAGCAGATGGCATAAGAAGAAGAAGAATGAACGCTGTCTTTAGAATTAAATAAATGTAATTAACAGTCCCCGTTACCATTTTGCTTAATCTAGCCTGCCAAAGGAAGTAGTGGTGACATTGGTGGCATTTCGTTTTTCTTATTAGACCCTACCATCTTGAATTTAGTACCAGGGTTAGGGTGATATTTCAGAAGGACGTACCTAAAAATATTGATTTCTTCCATATGGATCTGAGTTAAAGGTAAAAAGGGTCAGAATTGTGTTTTCGTTGTTTCAGGACCGTATCTGTGAAAAATAAATTTTTCAAAATTTGAATTCTATGAGCTTTTATACCAAATTTTCCTAATACTTATGTCCAAAATTTAAAAGGGGACCCAAGGTGAAAATACAAGTTGATCTCATATTAAAGCTTGAAAAATAAATAATACTGTTTTTTTATTTCCTTAAAGCCTTGTTCATACTGAGAGATTGAGAGATTAATGACACTAGTTAAGCATTAAAGGCATTAACAAGTTCTGTAGTGTGAATGATCTGCGTTAACAGCATTAGCGCTGTCAGCATGTTTAGCCCTCACTAGCACAGATAACACTCATTTAATGCCAGTGTCAAGATATTAAAACTCTTTAATATTTGACAATGATGTTATTGCCGTTAACGCATTGTAAAAAAACACTTTAAACATTTTTTCAAAATCGAATGTTTTATGACACAAATCGAATGTTTTTATGGCCAATTCTCCAACCAGCCTTGATCAAATTGTGTTAAAGGCATTATATCATTGACACAGTGTAAATGCAACCCACATTAAAGAAATTATTTTCTAAAACCTTGACACTTTCTAGCACCTTAACACTGTTAACTCTTTTAATGCCATTAACCCTCTCAGTGTGAACAAGGCTTAGCAGTTCTCAAGATATGGCATTTTTAAGGTTTTTGAAGAAAGCAATTTTGATTGATATATGTGCAAATCATGACATCATAATTATTTTAGTATTCCTTATATGGTAAGGGTCTTTATAAATTACATCATTAGAAACTTTAAAATCTTTAAAATTATTTTTTTGACAAAGCACCTTCGTTATGAGATCAACTTGTATTTTTACTTTGGGTTGCCTACCCTATTAGCACTAGAAGGGATCCGGTCTATCCCCCCGGACATATTATTTTTTATAACTCTTAATTGGAATGCGCTATGAATCCGAAATCTGATCTGATAATTTCCTTAGCAAATAAAAATGAGTGTAGTCGTTAGAAGTGATGGGTGACAAAATAAGCACTAAATATTTGGTTAAATTATAAGTAGGTGTTCCTATAGCTGAGAGGATTTAGGCTGCTATCCTATACATAAAGTCTAATTTAGCCTGTATTTACATAGCCAGTATACCGTATAGCTGAGAGAATAGGCTATCCTATACATAAAGTCTATATGCATTTAGTCTGTATTTATGTAGCCAGTATACCGTATTTATGCCAATAATTCCATTCCGAGATTAGCATTTTGAAGTTTGAAAAAATAGGCATTGTATGTGGCATCATAGTGTATACTACTATGTTGTATAATTGTATGCAAATTATTTCTGTTTGCTAGATTTAACTTTCACTTATTTTAGTGGGCTACTTTTTTACGTTGAGTTTATTCAAATTAGTCCTAACGACATTAATTGTACAATTATTGCATGGTCCTTTTTAGAAACATGTCATGCTTCACAAGCAAATGTTATTTTGAACTATGTTTCACATCCACCTTATGTTATCCCGCCTAAGCCAAACTTATCAAAACCATCTGGACTATATATCAATATGGTGGAAGGAGCTGTACTAGCATGCACAAGCAAGTGTAAATCATTTAATAAATCAGTTCACATTTCTTATAAAGAAGTACGAGCCGATTCCATAAATCTTTACAACAACACTGGATTATTTTTACCGCATGTTTATGATGGTAAATATTCACCATGGTTTACTAATATTAAAATCTTGACAAGTCCTGGTTTTGCATTGATTGAAGTTCCAGATAGCAAAGAAGATACGCTTAATAAGAAAGAACAAGATTTGCTACATTCAATTAAACATATTATCCCTGTAGTTGGACTCTATTTTGTTATTTCTTGGTTAATCGGAATTTTAATTTGGTTTTGTGTAAGTGACTATGGTTGAAATTAGAGCAAATATTCTCTGTAGAGGAGTGATATTTGAGTATAGCTTCAGCCTCCAAAGTCTTAAGCAATGTCAGGGTTCGAAATAACAGCCGGTCATCATTGTGAAGGAGAGATTTTTCAGAATATTTTCAACCAACTTGGCTGAAAATATTCTGAAAAATCTTTCCTCCACAGTGATGACCGGCTGTTATTTCGAGCCCTGAATGTTCAAATATTCTTTCTCTACAGTGATTAATAACTCTTATATCAGCCACTGAGTTATGTTTATGATCATTGTTCAACTTATCAGAAGGTTGGTTTTCATGAGGCGAAATATTTGTGGTGAAAGCCAAGTGAAGGCATTCCATTTTGATAAAAATCAGTGTCGCACAATTTTTTTGCCTCATGAAAGCTAGTTTGGTTGATTGCTTTGTTTTCTGTGGTATTGGTTTTGAACGTTACATGCAATTTTTTAAAATTAATCCTGGAATTTTCAAGTACTGAGAATTTAACCTTTGTAAATAGGCTGATACGGAAAAATTGAATCATTATACACAGTCTGAGTATTAGATCAAGGTCAATAGTTTTGAAAACAGAGGATAGCAACAAAAGTTATTATTAGAACAGAATTATTACCTCCTGAAATCATGACATGGAAGAATTACTGCTAAGCTTATTGTTCTAACAAACATTCTGTACCTAAATTTGCAAAAGCAAATGAAGCATGAATCCTTATTTGCTGCTATGTTTGCATATTTTGTTTGTCATTTTTGATTTGTGGTATTTCATCAAAGGTGTGTAAATCAATCACAAAATCTGTAGTATATTTTCTAAAGCAATCACAAAAAATACAGTTTTATAGTCCACTTAATTAGAGACTTATGACTTGTTAAAACTAAACACACCATTTTTTTTTTTATGCACATTTCATTCGCAATTTTATATAGAGAACTTCTCTTGCAAAATTTTATCTGAATTTTTCTGATCTCTTCCTCCAGATTCTTTTTAATCCTGTTCTGCTTGAATTTTTTTTTGCTAGCTAAGGATAATTTGCCCTTAGTAACCAATTGCAAGTGGCAAAAATAAATTGACAAGAAACCTTATTATTTTTGCCGGAAAAATGTCCTGGCAATTTCTTTTCGACCAAAAACATTTTCACCAAAAAAGTCTCTTTGCACCACCTATTTTGCCATAATGACATCACGAGGGATAGCATCAACAAAATAATTATGTATGTTAAAATCTTAATTATGTGTTGACTTAATTTCTGGTAAGTTTTAACACTACGGAATGGTTTCATCAAAAACTATTTTATTTTGCTTTCCCGAAAATAGGAATTTAAGACAAGTGTTAGAGCATGAAGCTTAAACTTATATTCAATGAAAGAGACTTGATATAAGGTAAAATTTGGAGATGAGGAATTTAAATTTAGTATTGTCTGTACAGAATTCCAGCGTTTTTGGACCTAAATTTGTCCCAAACGACTTATTTCTCCATGCTGAAATTTGTTTATGTCCAAAGTTTAGGCATCATTTTGTTCGAATTATTTTTTTCTAAACAGCGTTAAACTTCTCTATGTTGATGTAGATTACTTGTTTTGGATCATCCCCAGGTCCTTGGTCCTGGGACTTATGTATTAGGTCATGGGACCCATCAGTAGGGACCTCCAGTCCTACATCCAGAGGTCTAAGGTCCCAGGTTCCACATAAAAAGATGACACCACAACATAATACTTAGTTTGTAGTTCATATCTATTATAGGAACCAACACATGTTAATTATCAAGGATGTGGTACATCTACGGCTGGAATGATTGAAGGGTTATATCTGGCTGTTATGACAATTACTACAGTCGGGTATGCATTCTGAATGTAACCAAGCCACAATATAACGGTCCGACATCATATGTGGAGGAGTGTTTTTAAGTACAGGTTTTAGCTTTGAAACTGACAACTGTACTCTAAACAATCTCATTATGCAGATGATATCCGACCGTTATTTTGAGACTTAGGAAATTGAAAAAATTGAAGCAAAACATAAATTATTACGCAAATAATAACCTATAACCTTTGTTTCCTAGATATGGCGATAAGATCCCAATGACCACTCGAGGTCGTTTCTTAATTATGACCTGGACATTACTTGGACTTATTCTCTGTAGTATTTTAACTGGTAGATTGTCATCGTTCTTGTTAACTACTACCATTAAAAACATGACACAAGAGTTTCCTGATGACAAGGTAAAACAATAAAATAAATTTGTATTTTGCAGGATATACCTTAAAGTTCCAAAACATAGGTGCTGCAGTTACTTTAGCAGTCCTTGAAGGCACTTACTTTTGTGGGACACTGGTAGTGAATACCTATTTATTTTTTATAACATTGATTTATTCCCATACACAATTTTTTATAAGTAACTCAAGATTATTGTCAGAATTAAAGTTGCTTACTCTGCACTAATTACCTGATGACAATGAAAATAGAACAAAAAATCTTAAAACACCATATTATCCTACATTTTAAAATTCTATGTGAAAATGTGTCATATTATATTTTTCTATAATATTATTTTAATATGTAAAATTGTATGCCAGACAACGACTTAATTAATTTGTGTGTAGTGGCAAATAAATGTTCTTAGGATGACTATCCATTTTCTAGTCATCCTAAGAACATTTATTTGGAGTTTGGAGTTTTAAAATTTAGATATCTTAAGAACTGCAAATGGTATGAACATGAATAACCCCTCATTCTATTTGTCTTAGAAATCACTTTCTGATGAAATATTTGTTTACAACTATTTAAAAAAAAGTGTCTGGAATTGCTAAATAAGATCAATATCTCATTTGCTACAGACTGAACGAATCATCTTATTGCATATAAGTTACTATTCTTTTCACTATGTTTACATTACTTTCTTGGTGTTTGAGTATCCATTGAATATTTTAAATTTACCTTTTGCTCTAAATATACACCATAAGGCTGCACAAATTCAAATACTGCACAAATTTAAATATAATTACCTAATAATTTTTTGGCATCCACATTATGCAGATACTTTATCCATATTAATTTTTGCGAACAGCCAATTATGGAAATAATCACACTTAGAGTACCAAATACAAAATGAGGAGTATACTTTTTCCAAACTATTTTCACGCATATTAATTTTTGCCCGCATCATTTTGTGCATAATTTCTGTACTAATTAAAAACTAACCTTATTAAAATTTG
>JAULBZ010007052.1:0-11832 GCA_032360805.1 Neoturris breviconis | reverse complement strand
AAGTAATTGCTGAAGAATAAATGATCTAATGGTAGGACTTGGATCTAATGCATAGTCTTCGATAGGTGAGAACTGTTTTGTTTTTTTGTTTGTAGACTGGAAAACATATCCCATAATCTTTTTCAAAACATGCTCATCAATTTCAGCAACATCATCTCTTTTAAAACAGAATTCTGTCACTAGTTCCACAAAGAATGTTAAACATCTTCGTTTGAATTTTTCGTACACATAGTGATCACCCCTAAAAGTTAACATAAAAACAAATATAGAGGTAAAAGGCTCCACCAATCATAATTTAGCATTTTTACTTTTTGATATTGGAAGATATGGAGAAGACTTCTTCTCTCAATAAATTTGAATATAAAACTCAATGACTCGATGAGAGGTAAGAATTCTCCAAATTCAGAAGTCACAAAAGTGCATATTATTATAAAGTAGTTGTTCACATGTGTAATATATGCGGCAAACATCTCAATTTATATTATTCATACAAAAGTATCTAAGTGCACAATAATTTATATTATCCAAATATTGCATGCATTAGTGTGCTGTGTGAACATTAATCCATGTATAAAATGTGGCTTTTTATGTGCGAAATCTTAAGTTGCTTTTATGATCAAAACCAGAGGAAGAAAGAGATACACGTGTACATAAACTATATATTTAGCTAACTGCCATCAAAAGTACATGTGACTTTATAAGGGTTTCATGCCATTGTCGTTAATTACGCTATTTTTCTTCCAATGCTGACAGATTTTATTTTCATTTTTTTCTCTTTGATTTCCTCTTGTGTGAAAATAAAAACACTCAAAATAAGGTTGATATGACAGTGTGCAAAAATAAATCCACACATGGTATTTTAAGTTGTGTATGCAAAAACAATCTGTGTGAAAATTTATCCAAGTAAGGCAGTCTATTTAGATTAGGAGGTAAATATCAAAATTATCATGGATGTATGAAAGAAACTAAAAATATTAACAAATAGAGAGCAGTAAACCATATAGGGTGTCACCCTGATGCAGTGGTTTCATTAGTCTGCTTTGAAGTTCATCATAGGAGACCATTGCAATGTCCACGTTTTAGGTGAGATCCATGAAGGAGCAACAGTCCTCTATTGGTTCTTTTTAAGACAACTGTCATCTCGATATTATGCAAATATTTATTTTTTATAATTTGTAAAACTAAATATTGGGAGGGGGAAATATATCTTCAAGAGGTCGCTCACTAGAAATAAAGAGAATGAAAAGAAAGAAAACAATCAAACTACACTCCCACTTATCTTGGGTCAACTTAGGGAAATTTATATTCTTAATTTATTGACTTAATAACACAACCAAAATAATAGATTTTAACATTAGATCATCAGGAGACCATTATTAGTAATTTCAAATACTTTGGAATGTATAAATTAATGTGAACATTCTGTATTGGGAGTTTTGTTACTATTCAGTATATCAGAAGTTTGAATGGAACTGAATAGGTTAAAGGTTCATACTTTTTGTTCTTTTCCTCTTTCAATATAAATTCCTCAGGTATTTCTGCAGCACAAATAGGACACATTCGTGACTCCATTAACGCAACAGCAACACAATTGTAGCAGCATACATGGTAACACGGTAATGGTACTGGGTCGTTAAGTATTTCTCTACACACTGCACAATCACCAATGCTATGTTCAAATTTAATAAATAGGAAATCATTAGAGAAAATCCTTTTACAGAGATGGCAAACATCGTCCTTTCCCAAATGAACCAGAGTATCCTGTAACAGCTTAAATTTAAGTATCTTGTTCCAGTCCCAAAATGACTTGCTACTTGCATGTAACAAATATTAATAACTTAGACACATTACAAATTATGACATCTATGATGCTAAATAAATACATTTTTATCTTATTTTATTAAAGTTGTAAAACCTAATGTTTACCTTCACGTTTGTTATCTTGAGTTGTTTCTGTTATTTCCATTAATCTTTTGCTGATTAAAATATTCTAAAATTCTATTACTTAAGAACTTATCATTGCTTTCAAAACTATTGAATTGGAAAGTTTCTTGTTTACACTTTTTTAATACAAGCTTGCTAAAAATTAATTGAGAATCTACTTTTTATAGGTGGAGTAAAGATAAGAAGATTTCCTGTTTGTTGAAACAGATAATAAATAAAACACATATTAGGTAAAAATAGATTTTGATCTAGATATTCCAAATAATGACTAAATACCTTTCTTTGGCATTATTACTTTTACCAGCATTTGCTAATAATAAATTCTTTAGAACTTCTTCAACTACATTCCATGACTCAACACTTTTTAATTCATCATTTAAGTCCTTCACAGCCTGAAGAAAAAACATTGGATAGGATATAGGATTAGAGGAAAATGGCATATGAAACAGTAAGATTTAAAGATATTGAAATTGGCCCGCCAAACTGAGCGAAAGTTAACTTAGAATATGATTCACATACATCATACATCATGGTACTATGTATACACTAAATAACTATGCTATAGTGTTCCTATATAGTCATAGTGATGCATTTAATTTTATAAAATAGAACATGTGCTATAAGCGTATGCTTCAAGTGCATAAACTAATATACAGGTTATATACATGTATATAGGTTTTATAGGGTCTGTCTGTAAGATATGTATGGGTTTTATCATAAGCTATGAATATGTACAAAGGCAATACAATATACATAGGCTATGATATGCACATAGGCTATATGCATAAGTTAACATAGACTATGTACATTGGCAAAACAATATACATAGTGTGCATGCAAGAGCCTTTTAAAACATAAAATAATGTCTTTTAAACAGTTGGTTTCTCTGTAATCATAGAAAAGATACATATAAAATATATGTTTAAGTTAAGGATTTTTTATAATTACTGTAAAGGAACATTTTTATTTTACGATAATCTTTTTTCTGTTAATGTTATGGTATTGAAATTTTTTATTGAAACTTTTATTAAAGATTGGGATTATGGATTTTTTTATTAAATATTTCGGTTATTTTTCCGGGGGTAACTTAATCCTGAACAAGGGATAATTTGTTTGGAAATATAAAATTTTGTTAAAAGAGTCGCTGTTGTTGCTAGGCTATCTTTTCAAGAAATAAATGTTATTTATGGAAAGAATAAATGAAATATATGAATATTACAGACCAAATTGTATATTTTACAGACCAGAAAGTATATTTTACAGACTGCAAGTTTACTGTAAATGATGACATCATAGCAGGTATCAGTGACATCACCAACTTAATTTTTTTATGCCAAAGTGTTTGTATTGTGTTGTTTAATAAGTGTACTAAATTACATATCGTTTACATTAGTGGTTCACAGATAATAGGCCATCGTTATTTTACAGCATTCTGTAGACCAAAAATCTGATATAGTCAAAATTTTTATTCCAAAGTGTTTGTATTGAGTTGTTCTATAAGTGTACCAAGTTTAATTAGTGGTTTGGAAATAAAAGGCTGCAGGCACTTTGTTTCCCCTGGTAATATGAACCCAGGTTAAATGTGGTCAATACTTCTTCATAGAACTCAAGTTTTCAAAAAGATTCTAATATCCACTTTTAAAAAATTCCCTCTTTCACCATTGAGTCGACAAAATCGAAAAACAGTCTTGTAAAATTGCCTAAAATGCCATATCCAAATTTCCGGACCATATCATGCCTTTTCCATTCAATGGACCAAATATGCAATTTTTGAACTCAAGACCAAGTAGACAAAATTTAAATAATTTTGGCAAGACCTTTTTAAATACAGCCTCGCATGCTGGTACCAAATTTCAAAATGGTGGCGCATTGGGAACACAGCAAAGTAATAGTAATGGCCCATCCAAACTTCGTTTGATGGGCTAAAAATAAGAGAAAATTAAATTGTAAAAAACAGAGCATATTTATTAATGACAATAAATATTTTGAATTAAAGTTTTGTATTGGCTAAAAATATGTCTATAATCTTTTGCAAAATGAGGATATAGTAACTTGTTTTTGGGTAGTGGTATCACTGCATTTCTTATTGTTAAATGACAAAATACTTAGTTATAAAGAGGTGATTAGTAACCTATAAATATTATTCTAGCACTCATGGAGAAAATTCCATCAAATTGTTTAATACTTCCAACATACTTATTTTTTAGTAAACATACAAGCATTTGCATTTAAAACATGCAACTAATTTTGATCAACATATGGATCCTGGTTAGATTACTATTGGCCCAACAACAAGCTTAATATTTTGACCTATGGGGTCGCATCGTTATATTCAAATTAGGGTACACATATTATACATGGATAGATTGCCTATCTCGTGTACTTAAAGATTCCGTCAAGTCGTCTATGGAAAGATTTTACATTTCCGGGGGTCAATATTTCAATAAACTTGCAATTTAGTACCCCGGAACATTATTTGACCTCCATAGCCTCAAGGGATACTTAATGTAACACATGTTAGCTACACAAAAAATATCACCAACGTTAAGGAACATAAACAAACCATGTGGCCAACAAAGGATGCCTTAATTGCCTCGAGTATTTCCAAAGAAAAAATAACCATACAATGCAATTGTTAAATTAGAAGTATTTATATACAAACAATCTGATGTTTTAATCAGTTATTTACATTGTCCAAAATTTGTAAGTATTTTTGGATTGCTAAAAATATATGGCTTCTGCAAAATGGATATTGTAAACAGGTACAACTTAAATATGTTCATAATACCTTCCACAGCACCATTATCGATTCACGTTCAACTACACCCGAACGGACTCCAGGGGGAGAAACATTATCAATATAAAGTTGAAGTATACAAATCTTTGTCCAGATTAATCTGAAATGATAAAAGATTTCAAAGTTCGCACTACACTGATCCAAAAAATAACATAATTTCAATAAAATAAAAAACAAAATTAATTAAAACAATGGAAAAGAAAAGAAACATTTATTATTTCCACTATAACATATTTGTAGCAAAAAACTTGGTCCAAAGTGGACAAAACAAAAAGAAATATAAAAAATAAATAAAAAAATAAGGCATTAAATATTTCTGAATATATCTAAGATCTAAGATATATCTGAAACCGTATGATAACATTTCAAAAACTAACTTCTTGTGATAAAGCACAATGTCACAACATTAATTAATAGGTCACAAAAGAGAATAGAGATACAGAACACATGAAATTTCAACACACCTTGAGTGTCTAACTAAATGAGTAGAGTGTGCTTGATATAACTTGGGATTCTTGCTTGTATGTTGAAATATAGTTTTCACCAGTGATTTTATTTCTTTTACTTCAGACATCCAAATAAACTCAGTTTGTTGTTCACTTAATTGTTCATCTGTTGGCATTAGATCTTGTAAGGTTTGTCTTAATGCAAGTGTGTCAATAATCTAAAGAATGAACAAATAAACAAAACTCAAATAAAACTAAACAAAGCACACACCTTTTGGAAAACAATAATTATTTTTTACAAATTTACACACTTTCAATTTTGCAATTTCAAAATCTGTTCTCAACATAACTAAACTTGCTTTAGCGAATACTATGGTGCTTAACAAAGCATGAGAAACTATCTTAATTAGGAATGTGGCTATATATCACCAAAGAAACGAAGATTGAAGTGTATAATATTCTGGTTAAGTGAGTGTGAGCATGTGTAAATATTATTTGTATAGTTTTCCATACATGGTACTTTTCATAGTAAAGAAGATCAGAAATCATCAGAAACAGGATCATGAGCATCATATTTTTAACCCACTACTTAATTAACGCATTACTTCTCAATAATTAACAATTGCAGAAATACTTCGATCATCAATAGAACTCTTCAATATATAATATTTTCAAATTAGTAAAGATTCACCAAAATTTTTTAACTCTCCAAATAATTTATTATTAAATAAAACCTATTAAAAAGTTAATATATACCATCTCTTCATTTCCTTCATCAACTTTCTCCAGCAAAATGGATGCAACATCTGGCTTCATCTGCAATATGCTTTCTGCATTTCGAAATCTCTCTTCATATATATTTAGCGCAACATGAATAGTTGGTATATTTAGCACATAATTAATGACTTGTTCATCATTCACATTATCTTTTTTAGCTCTTTTTGAAGCATCTGTGAGTAATTTGTGAGCAGAAACAAGAATTCCATTGTATAGAACCTAAACATAGTAATGCTATTATAGCATACTACAGTGATACATGTTTTTATTTATAAGCAACGCTACGTTTTAGCTCAGCCTTGGCGTTGCTTAGAACTTGGCTGATTTCAGACTTAAGTGTTGTTTACATGTTGCTTAATACTTTCTGTCCACAGAAGCAATTCAGCTTTAATTTCTTTTTTGTGTAATAAAAACGCATTCAAAAATTTGTGAAACATTCAAAAAATTGTGAAATATACATGAAAACATTGAAAACTTGTGAAATACATATCTTTCTGTTGTGAGGTTTTTCTATTTTTTTGTCCCTTGCCTGGGTGTTGCTTATAAAAGTGTTACTTATAACAAAAAGCATGTATAACTAGGGTCAGTACATAAATAAACAACCACTGTTGAGAAGAGATTTTTTTTTTCTTTGTTCCTATATTGCATATATGTTTCGAAAGTGTATATTTGATATAATCTGAATTGATGCAATATACATTATGTGTTATTCCAGGTTTAAACAAACATAAAGAAAACATATAACTATTTTGATAATTCTTAATAACTTCTGGTCTGATGAAATAAACCCAAACAAATTCCAAAAACTTGTTTGTGGGCTAAAGATTGGGAAGAAAAAAAGAACCAACAGAACAAAAAAAAAATTGAAATTAAATATTTATATATATACATATAATTTCAAAATATGTAAAATGTTGTTTTAAACGTTGCATATTACTTTACAAAAATGTACCTCGTATCCAGCTTTTGTTGGACAGGTAAATTTCATATGAATTAAATCGTAAACATAGTCTTTGACAGCATCAGCACTTAGCCCGTCAATATCCTTTCCAAATGATTGAGTATTAACAACATTGTTGACTTGTAACAAATCTTGTTCTGTAGATTCTAAACAAAATTATTTATTCATATAAATCCCAGAGTACAATATTAATTTTAGGCAACATGTAATCCATTACCTTAGGTCCCAGGTGAGAAATTAACCTGTTCTCTGAAGATAATTATCAGATTTGCTATTGAAATAACCTATTTTGTAGCTTCTTTGTTTTTATTTTGCATATTGAATATGTTTATACAGTTATAAATTATGTTAAATATTTGCTTACAAATCATTATTCAAAACAAAACAAATTGAACTTTGTACTACCTTCATTAATGTGAGTCTTTACAATATTTTCCAACACCTCCATAATTTGACATGAAAATGGAAACTTGATACAAAAGTCTTTTTCTTCTTTATATTTGCCTTTGTTGACAAATCCATCATTGATTTTCATACCTCCAATTAATTTACCAAACAGATCAACCCAAAGTTTTTCAAATTTGTTTTTGCTGTTTTTCAAAACCATTAAGTTATTATTCTTGTCCATTTCATCTAATACATTAGTCAATATTGGTGTGATCTTATCTTCGACACACCGAAGTAACGCTTCACGAAATGTACCATAATCAGGAAGATGTCGTTGTTCAACTGCTTCATGTTGAATCCAATTGTTTACAGTTTCTGGGAGTGATAGGTTTTCTTTTTCAATTAAGAACTGATGTATACATCCAAACAAATTCGTTACAAATTTGATAGGAATTTCTAAAAATGAAATCATCAAAGTATATACACAAATGATAAATTTGTTTCTGTTCAAGATGCTTCGTTTGGACACAATTATATCCACTGGTATTGGCAATAGCTGAAAAACTTTCTGCTAAATTTTGTTTTAAGAGACCAGTACTAAAAATGTTAACATAACTTTTACTTAGCATCAAACTCTCACTATGGACAAAATTAAAGATCAAAAACCAAATTAATGCTTACAAATTACGATTTTGCTCTGAAATTAATATCATGTAATTTTTGTTACCTCCCTTGCCATCAAGCAGGTCAAACAGAACCTTGATTTTTCCAGCAATATCTTCATTAGTCATATTCTTCAACTCATTCAATTCCCTCATTGCAGGCTGAACACAACATTTCAAAATTTGTAATATTTCAAAAACTTGATGATCATTTTTCATATTATTCATGTCAAACATCGCACTAATTGATTTTCCAGCATAAGAAATAAGAGAAGGTGATGTTTCATTTGGTTCTCGCAACTCATCAATGTGTATGTAACTCCAAGAAAATTGAGATCCACTTAATGCTTTTAATCCTCCATGTGTATGGTTAAGTTGAAGAAGGAATAATATGTAAACAGGACTTGCTTTATTCCAATACACCGATTTAACTTCTTTGCAAATATGTTGAGCACAAGCAACTAGATCATTTGATTCTCCAGCGTTACTGCATTGGATTATAAGTAAGGATCTCTCATTTCCTTGTCTTTTGAAAAAGTCCCTGAAAACATCAAGAATTTGTATAAAATGCTAATAAGTTTATAAAGGGAATGTCACTGACATATAAAAGAAATATTCTAATCCCAAGTAAAATATTAATCTGTTTGTATTATAAGTGGCTTCAAACCTCCTCCTTATTAAAGGTACACTCTCCTGGTGATTTATGTGTCAGCTATTTTTTTTTTTAGTTTGTTTTCATACAACAAGAAAAAGCGCATATGGAAACCTTCTCAAAACTGCATTTCTTCAGTAAAGTCATTAATGTTTTTATCCAATTTGTCTAGTGCTAAAACTAAATTTTAATTAAGTTTAATCTTTAGACCTAATAGGACTGGGGGATTCTGCCCCCTAAGAATTTTTTCTAATAACTTTTTACTAATGCTACTGACTTGAAACTTGGTGATTTTATTCATATAATTCTATTACACACATTTTGATCAAATTTCCGAGCTATAACTAATGAACAAGTTGAGATAAAGGCTATATTTTGAAATCAACTAGAGCAAAATTTATATTACTAAATTGCTTTTTCTCTTTAAATGTAATTAAAAATAACTCAAGTTACATTTGGAATTGAAACATGTAACTTTGTCCAATTACTATTTATAGGAATTATTTTGCAAATTTTTATCACATGATTTGATTTCCCCGATCCTGGAATCTGCCCTCAGCCTTAAAAAAACCAGTCATAACAGGATTAAACAAAAACATTTGATTTCTTGATGACTCTAAATATATTATTAAAATATAATGAGTAAGAAAACAAGTATCAAATCATACTTCATTGAGTCCCTAAATGATTGTTCAGTTTGAAACTGCATCAAAGACATCATATCCACTTTAACATTATCAAATTGTAACTTCTCCTTTTCATCGGGTGAAAGCAGTCGAGAAAATGTTGTCACCTGAAAATAAATAAAATATATCAAGAAAGGAATAATATATCTAATGTCTCTTATGTAAGCACTAATTATTAATCCATGGTTGCTAAAAAAGAGGACAATAAACTATATTTTAAAATTTGATTAAGTAAAACATTAGTCAGGTATATATATACTGGCTCTTATGCAACCATTCAGCATTGATTCATGCTTGCCATTCTTAAGAATTTTAGTCAGGTAAGTGCCTCTGTGTTAGCAAATGTTTTGTTAATCTACAAACAAAAACAAATATAAGTACACTTAGAAAATTATTCAGTCTCCAGAAAAAGCTTGAGGTACCTTAATTCAACTTCCATATTGCTCATTACTACTTAGTTCATTTAATGTTGTTGAAATCACCAGAGAGGTGATTATTAAAAAATCATTAAACAAATATAACCTGCATGTAACTGCACTCAGTATCGTTGTGTTGTTGATATTGAAAGAAATTCTTAAGGTAAAATTGCAATGAGGAATGATTTTGAACCTCAAAGTATATTTTCCATAAATTATCAGCTTCATCTGAAAGTTTTGATTTGTAAACTCTGGCAAGTGCATCTGGTGTTGCAACATTTAATAGACGAATCTTTCCTTCTTCAAATATCTATAACAATACATTTAATGAGATTACGTTAAAATATTTTGCTTTATATTTTATACAAGTTTGACCATAATTCTGATTGATTTGCTTAACAGAGAGCATAATTTTTCTGAATGTTATCCTAAATACAAAGTTTAATCCAATCTTTTCAAGGTTCAATTGAGAAACATGCTTATTAATAAGGTTTGACATACTTCTTCAGGATCAGTGTGACTAGATTGCAGCAAATGAATAACAATAGATGCACATGTGTCTTCATTAAAACTAACAAATGCATCTGCTTCTTGAAATTTTTGTCTACAAAAAGTAAAAATCAAAATAATATTTGATAATCAAGAATTGACATAAACACCTATATATATATATTATATTATATATTACCTGCTTATGAGGGCAATATGGAAAAATATTAGCCCAAAGTCCCAAGCTTGCAAAGGCAGTACAAAAACTGAGGGGCAATAATAAACATGTAATACATGGTTTATTCCTGACTTTTATTATTGCTCCTGCTCTTTTTACGATTGTTTTATTCTATTACTTTTAATAGAAACATTCGAACATTGACCACATTCAAATACAGAAAAACTAGCTGTACGTTGATTGTAAAGGAATGTATTAAATAAGTCAAGAAGAAAACTGCTGGTGTGTATAAAGATAATGATCATAAGATAAAAGCATGATAAATGTAACGTAATTTAGTAGCTAATTACTACCCTATGGTTGATGTATTTTTGTAACACTAAACACTAAATTATTACTACATCACGATAGAACACTCCGCAATTCTTTGTTGATAATATGATATGAACATCATGTACAGTTTGTGTGGTGTCGTGTGTATATAATATAATTTCTTTGCAAAAACTCCTTTGCTTTTGCTTTAGAGATTTGATTGGTTTTTATAACCGCCATTTTTAATAATATGAAATATTGTTCTCCAGATACAATTTATAAGTTATAGTACGATGGAATGACAGAACATATGAGACATAAATCTAAGCAATATCCTACAATGAAAATATTACCGGCTTGATGATACACAAGCAAAATCACGAGCCCATAATTTAAGTTTATCGACGATTACAGTTTCATCATCAGACATACATGTTGAAGTAACAACATAATGTTTTTCCAATCGATTGATCAATGGGATTGGAAATGATTCGTAAACAGTATCTTTATCAGCAATTACAATCAACCTTTAAATAATAAAAAATTACATTAATTTTAAGATCACAAATATAATTTACAAAACATCTTCAGGTAAAATTGTCTTATTTATTCATGTATGAAAATCCATGGTGGAGCATTTGTTGATATAATATTTAATGTTTGGAATACAAAGCAAACCTAATTTACTTTTTCAAGGATTATTTGTTTAAAATATTCAAAAACAACTTTCAATGTCAATGTATCAACTTTATATTTATTTTACTTACTTGAAATTTTCATGTACTCTACATTTAACTCGATGCGTTCCTAAACCCAAATCAACATAACTTTTGCCACCAAGGTAAACATAATACTAAACATAAAATAAGGTATATAATCCCTCTACATTATCAGCATTATTTATTATTTAGCAGTCTTTCACACTGTCAAAAGAAACTTTAAATAGTAAACTTATGCCATCAATAATTCACAATATTTCCATTATGCACAGTATTTTCATTGACTATCCCAATAATAGTACCTCTTGCATTTATAAAGTTGTTTACATACCTGATTAAGTGCATCATATAAACTTTCATAGAGACTTTCCATATTTAACAAAACAACAGTTCTTCCAGTTTCCAT
>JAULBZ010007051.1:0-11832 GCA_032360805.1 Neoturris breviconis | reverse complement strand
GCGAAAAATTCTCTTTTGGACGATCCGCGAAAGTTTGTGCTCGCGAAATGCAAAAATTTCGCGGATTTTTAAAACCGTGAAAGTTAATGCCCGCAAAAGTTAATGCTCCTAAAGTATTTGCCAGATTTCAGCCTCATGTTTCTTCTAAAAATGGTTCTTATCGTGTATTTGGAACACTAGTATGGGTACCTGTATCTGTTTGTTGCATAACATGAACATCCTCATCAACTGTATCTGCTATATCGTTAGTAGAGTTGTGATCTGGTGACGTTTGTTTTGATTTGATATCGTCGTCATCAATCATCTTAGCAGGTGTGATATTATTGTTGCTATTAGCAACCACAACGCTTTTCTTACTTGTACACGATCCCATTTTATTTATCTAAGGAGTAATATCGAATGTTAACAAAGTAATCGTTCTCATGGAGGTAACACGAAGGAGGGTGTAAAAACAATAATCTTATATTAGATTGGCTCTTTCGAAGTATAGTGATCAATCAAATTTAATACTGTTAACTCATCAAAGCTCTTCTTATATTTAAAAGTCGTGTTTCAACAACATTAGTGTATCCGGGACACATTTCGAATGAGCAAAACGAATAAACCGGAACTCTATTCTGTCCCCCTATTTGTGCGAAACGCAAAACAATTTTCTGTAGGAGAGTTTCACACAAATAGTAATAGCATCCGTGGAGATGAGTGTTTGATTAACAATCATGAGCTAACCACGTGGGCAAATCTTGTTTAAAGTCAGCAGTAAAGACGCTAGAAACGTCGTTCAAGGTTGACCTAGTGTCTTTACTGCTGACTTTGAACAAGATTTGCCCACTGAGAACACCCTTTTTCTTTCAGATGACATTAATCGGAAATTTTGAAGATCCCACCCTGCTGCCGGCACGTGACATTTTTTCAACGTAAAAAATACGTTCTAACGTTAAAACAGCGTATTTTTACGTTGAAAAATTCACCGACTAGTAGCTACATACTCAACGTGTTTATCTCACCAACTACTATTTTTCCTTAAACATTTTAAAGCATGTCTGTTTTGCGTGGTTAAACGATGGCCCAAGGGGCACGGCAAATATGATCAATGCCGTGGGCCTGCTAGGAATTAACCACCTATGGGTGCACCATCATGGGCAAAAGTCATCCTGATGTACACAAAAACATAACCAATTTTTATAAGACACAGAATATTAATTACATGAGATACTTCTTAAATTTATGTAAAAAAATAACAGTAGCAGTATTTCAACGTAGATCGAACACTACAGATCTTAAACACCATAAAAGTTTATACAACTAAAACACACACATATCTGCAATCTACAAACCAAAAATATTAACAACTTCTAAACTTCGTATATTTACGGTAACCATGGTAATGGCAGACATGTTTAATTTTGGTTGAAAAGATAAGGATACAATAGAGTCGTTAACTAATATAGGTCGTTGGTTATAGAACTTGTTCTATTATTTAAGCTAATTAAAATTGAAAGCTAATATTACAATATAAACGTCACACTATGGAAGTAAAAAGCTTTGGGAGATGTTTCATCAAAAGATAATTTACTGAACAAAAAACAGTAAATTTAAAAAGTTATATTTAAATAGTCTGCTAGCCTCTAATCTAGCTATCGAACTTCTTTAACGATTAAAAGAATCACCAAGAAGAGTACCGAGTCAACGATGTTGAAATTGATTGGTTAACAGCGAAGCCAATCAGATTAAAGAGCGATTACTCTTTACCTTTATAAATCCACTTACTCCGCCTGTGTATCGTGTGTATTTCCTCTGCTCCAATCAATTGCTCCAATATAACTACAATTTTACTAATGTTTTTAATCTATATTTAATCCGTGTCCAGCGGGCAAAAATTGTTCAAAGTCCGCAATAGCGTCTTTACTGCGAACTTTGAACAAGTTTTTGCCCACTGACCAGAGTAGAAGGAACATTTCACTAATGTTTTCTTATGATAGGTGAATGAAAATCTAATTTAGTGTTATGACTACAACTAGATAGCAACAGAAATCATATCATTCAAGTTGTCATATGATAACAGAAAACCATCAACATTTCATGTCTGAATGAATTCGGCAGCATCTACTTGAGTACAAAGTATTGTTGGAAACGTTAACATCCAAAAGATGGCTAAATCAACGATTGGTTTCCTAGCAACAAATTAACCAATCAATTACAAGTTCATTAACATAACACTCTTTTCCGGCATACAGTGGTTAAAATAAGAGTAACTACAAAGGAGGGATTTTTGAGGATAGCTTCAGTCTTTGTATAATAAGGTTCATAAATCACACTTTCGGATTATATGTTCTATTTTGACCACAACATAACATGGCCAAACTACCTTACTTCAACCACAACACAACATGGCCAAACTATCTTATTTCAACAACAACACAACATGGCCAAACTATCTTATTTCAACAACATAAAATGGCCAAACTACCTTACTTCGACCACAACACAACATGGCCAAACTATCTTATTTCAACAACATAAAATGGCCAAACTACCTTACTTCGACCACAACATAACATGGCCAAACTACCTTACTTCGACCACAACATAACATGGCCAAACTACCTCATTTCGACCACAACATTACATGATCAAACTACCTTATTTCGACCACTCAGCTCATGGGTATTTAATATATTATTAGCAAAAAAAGGTTAATATTCTACAGACATCACTATTACGAATTTAAACCGTATTTCCTCGATTAAGCGCCCCCTCCCCCTAATTAGAATTATGTATCTTCAAGGAGGACCCTGTGGATGTCAGATCAACAAAAAATGTTACGACGTCATTGTTGTTTCAACGTTGATCCGACGTCGTATGCCAACAGGGAAGGAAAGAGAAAAGAATCGAGACAAAATATAAATAGGACTTAACGTACCTTAGGACTGCGCAATGTATCTACTATGACTTGACCAAATCATCCAGATCAGTTTTAATCCTGTCTTCGAACATAGACGCTTACATTTATTTTTCATCTTTAGGGAACTGTATTCAACTCTCATAGAACGTGTCAAGACCTTCAATAGCGGTTGTAAAAAATGTCAAATTGTATCCAACGTATCCATGACAACACATATTCCATTGCATACATCATTTTAATTATTAATATCTAGTTGAAGCGAAGTTATCCTTAGCTATAGGAATAATTCTATATTAGGTTAGTCTGGAAACCAAACTGAATCTCTTATTTTTTCCCTTCATATCTTTGAAAAAAAAAAGAACGAAGGAAAAAACGAGACACTGTACGAAGTTGTTCTCCTACACAGAGACTGTGTAGGAGAAAGAAAAGAAGAAAAGATAAATTTTAAAATCTGTGAACGTAAGGATGAGAAAGGGACTTTCCGTAGCAGTTTGGTTTTGCCAGACTAATATTGGGTGTGAGCATTACCATATATAGTGTTGAGTTGTAATCACAGGAGTTAAACATTATCTCTAAAGGTCATCACTAGGCGAAATATTCCGTGCGAAACCCGAAAGAAGAAATTCCATTGGTAGATATTGACATCACACATATGGCGCCTATTTCTACCAATGGAATGTCTTTCGCAGCCAATTTTATCACCGAGTGAAAATCTTCCTCTTTATTGTCTCTGCTCAGCGAACAAGATATTTATTTGAAATAAGAACAAATAATCACTACGAAAGAGGAATTTTTGAGCATAGATTCAGACTTTTTAGTCGGAAGCCTTGCTCAAAATCACTCCTTCCCAGTGATTATTTGCTCTTATTTCGAACAATGTGCGTGACAATGTCTCAAGTAAACAAAAAAGAAAAAGACGAGAATGATTATATATAAGTAAATATTTAGAATTTAAAAATTTACAACTTTATTCTTCTTTGGCAAAAACTTGTTCAAAGTTCGCAGTAAAGTCGCTAGAACAACGTTTACTGTAGACTTTGAACAACGTTTTTGCCTACTGGGTATTGTTTTGGTAATTCCAAGGGACCATCTCCAAATAATTTTTACAGAGAAAAGTGCTGAGTCAACGATTCTGTTTTTTAATTTGCTTCTTTTTCTTTAGCAAATTCAACAGATTTTAGCATGCAATGTAATGGATGGGGCGTCTCAAAATTAAAATTTACACAGAAAAATGATTCAACGATCTTGAAATGGATTTGAAAGCTCGATGACATAAAATCTGAGTAGCTTCTTTCATTTTTGTTAAATTCAGTTTCTTAATAGCTATCTAACAAAAACATTGTTTAGGTAATGAAATATTGAGATAGATCGTTGCTGTTTTTGCAAAATAATTAGGATAATGTCCATAATCGTTTAGTTTTAAGCGCTGCTATAGTGTCTGCAAAGGATGGTACTTTAAGTTAAATATGCTGGTTTATTCCTTTGGAAGTCAATCAATTAGACGATCGTTGTTGATTTCATACTCTCCACTGCAGATCCTATTGGCGCGTATTTCTTTGAATTATATTCAAATTTTTTTATTTAATTTAATTTTTGCTTTGAATGAGCATCGAAATAATTAATAGCGGTATTAATAATAAAATATATCCTTGAAAAGTCAGCGCTCGAAATAAGAGGAGTGACTTTTAAGTACCTACAGACTTTGTAACCTAAAGCTCTGCTAAAAAGATCACTTCTCCACAGTGATTATGCGTTCCTTTTTCGAGTATTGTATATATTAAAATATTCCATATATGTTTATATATATTCTTAGTAGCCAAAAAATTGTTCAAAGTCAGCAGTGAAGACGCCAGTCGACGTTGTTCTAGCGCCTTTACTGCGGACTTTGAACAAGTCTTTGTTCACTGGGTTATATTCTAATCCTTAATTCATGGTAGCCGACACTTAAACTTGCGCTTCTCGATACACACACGTCAAAATAAAGTCTTTTTTACGTTTATGACGTTGATCAGACGTTGTGTGCGAGTCAACAATTTTGAAGTCGACGAAGAAGCCTGCCAGTTCGAATTGAGGAACGTCTTTATTACAGTACTTAAAATAAGAACAAATAATCACTGTGGAGAAGGAATTTTGAGCATAGCTTCAGGCTATAAAGCCTGAAGTTTATGCTCAAAAATTACTCCTCCACAGTGGTTATTTATTCCTATTTTGAAGTAAAACCCAATGGGCAAAAACTTGTTGAAAGTGGACTTTGAACAAGGTTTCACCCAAATGTCGTCTACCATTCGCTAAGGATATTATATTATCATTTATCTTCTAAAATATCTAAATAATTAAAATCTTTGCATGTTAAAAAGTTTATATATAACAAATCTGAGTTAATGTATAAATATTATATCCATTAAAAAGCACATGATGAGGAGGGTGTTAATGTGGATTTGAATGCAATGTAGACATCACCTGTGGAAGAGTGTTTTCACACAACTAGCTATTTAAATGTGGATGGGAATGCAATGTAGGGAATTGTCGCAGTGATAACCCTAAAGGCGGATTTTATTAGATGGAATCTAAATGAATCCATTTGAAAGCGACGTCACTTTCTTAATGAAATGAAACGTAAATGCCTTAAGGTTGATTTACACAAGGCGATAAATTCGCTGCGAAAGCCAAAAGGAGATATTCAATTGGTAGGAATTGACATCACATGCTTGCGACGTCAATTTTAACCAATGGAATGTCTTTTTTTGGCTTTCGCAGGGAATGTTTTACCTACTGAAACTCAACCTTTGCTTAGACTACCTCCTTAGCATCTTAACAGATTGATATGAAAATACTGGCGCCCTTACTTGATCACTTCATGTCCAGCATGGAAATTTTCGCAATGGGCGCCTTAACATCGTCGCAATCAGTCTCATTCAGCAGCCTGAGTATCACCTGCATCATCAACTTGTTCCTCTATTACGTCATCAATTACGTCATCTACTACATTTTCTTCACTTTGAATTGAATCTTGCTCAATTGCTTCAACATTTTGTTCAGTCTCTTCAACAATGGCTTCGTTTTCCGCATCATTTTCACCAATTTCTGCGGCTGTATCATTGGTGTCAGGTGCACCATTTTCAGGCAGAGCGATTTCTGAGTCATCTTCATGTGGAGTGTTTTCGGCATCAGTTTCAGGTGGAGCGATATGTGCATCGTTTTCGGACGGAGAGATATGTGCATCATTTTCAGTCGAAGCAGTTTCTGCATCAACTTCAACATTATTCTCACCGGACTCATTGATACCAACCATAGCAGTTTCTGCATCAATTTCGGTATTATTTTCACTAGACTCAGCAGGTGTTTCGTTGGTATCAGTAGCAGGAGTGGTTTCTGCATCAATTTCAGTATTATTTTCACTAGACTCAGCAGGTGTTTCGTTGGTATCAGTAGCGGGAGTGGTTTCTGCATCAATTTCAGTGTTATTTTCACTAGACCCAGTAGTTATATTGTTGGTATCAGGTGGAATGACATCTGTATTTTCAGCATTGTTTTCACTAGATTTAGTAGGTGTTTCGTTGATATCTGAGGGAATGATTTCTGCACCATTATCGACAGTAATCGTGTCGGTGATATCTGATGGATTATTTTCGAGTATATCATCAGTATTTGAATCATAATTTAGGTTCCCTGGTTCTTTATCATTCTCTACTTCTATAGTACTTGTATCATCTGTAATTTTTAGAGCCTGCTCTTGGTTGATATGTTCAAGAGAATCATGTGGCTCAAAATGATCAATAGATTCAGTTAAAATACCATTTTCTGTATTTATATCTAAATGAAAAAAAAATAACACAACATCACTATCACAAGCCTCTGAATTCACGTCTACATTCCCCTGTGGAGGAGCATCTTTAGAGACAAATTTGCAGCATGCTGGCTTCAAATTAGCCTCCAAAGATGCTCCTCCATAGGGGTATTCCGTGGTGAATTCTGCGGCCTGTCATCATCCTTTAGCATCAACCACAACGCAGTGATTATTTACTCTTATTCCGACTACTGCCACGTATGGGGTAAATATGCGTGCGAAGCGTATAGGAAAAAACTTGTTCAAGTCCGCATGTGCTCTGACCTTGAACGAGGTTTTACCCACTGGGGAAAGATTTACATATTACAGAGTTCAAAGTAAAGGTAAAGCCACAAGCGAAAATAAATATCACATATCTACACTTTTTACGAACCTGAAATGCGTATGCAATAAAATAAAAAAATAAATCTAAAATTTATTCCGGAAAAATTAATTTACTCAATAATTTATGCCCTTAATTTGTTAGAGCCAGTAAAATAAGAGCAACTAATCACTGTGGAGGAGTGACTTGCAATTCAGTGTTTGAAATAACAGCAAAATCACTGTGGAGGAGTGATTTTTGAGTATTGCTTCAGGTTAGAAAGCTTCAAGCAATGCTCAAAAATCCCTCTTCCTCAACGATTATTTGTTACAGTTGTGTTACTGTACATTCACCCCCTATATTACATACCTGTTCCATCGACAGTTTCACTGATGGTTTCATTCTCATTAACTCTATTCTGTGACAGCGTTTCTTCATTTTCTTCAGTGATAGTATGTACAATGCTTTCATTAATCGGAACATCTCCTTGATAAAGTAAAAATCGACAGTTTATGACTCAAATAGGACAAAGTTCCTTTGTAATAGAAGTGAATGGATAACTGTGTATCACTAACTTCAAAATGTAATATGAACAATCATAAAATTATTTTTCTACAAATCAGCACATTTGTATTACAGAAATTTATCATTTTCAAAGTAAATACTTTGATCTCGCTCTATATGAAATTTGTATGACAACTAGCAATTGCCAAAAGTACAAAAAGATAATAATAAATTGGATGACTGTCAAAAGAAATTTATAAATTATCAAAATAAAATCTGTTTTTTTTGACTGGGCAATAACTTACAAGAAAAATGGGCAAATGTCGTTCCACAATCTGCCTCAAGGGACGGATAAATTGGTGGATGTTGTTGACCTGGGTTCTTTGTCACGTGAGTAAATGGAGAGTGGTGATAGGTGGTGTAGTCATTACAACTTGGTTCTGATTAGTGGAGAGATAAGTATTGGATTGTGTCCTGGTGGGGGTAATGATTGTGCGGTTAATGTTTGTGTGATGAATCATCGGGCCACCGTGGTCGAGTGTGGATGCGTGGCCTCTCAGGGAACGGGTTAGCCTGCTTGGCAAGGTGAGTGTTGACCTGGGGCGGGGGATGAGTATATGCTGGTCATGGTGCCTTCTTTACTGACAAAAAAGACCTTAACCCTATTCAGGCCAGGCTTTTTGGGGCTCTGAATTGCTGGGAGGCACAACTGCCCCCCTCATTAACTTTTGATGGAACCATGCTGTAGTGTTGAAACTTTCCAGAAAGATAGGTCAACACTTAATTACCATTTTAGCATTTTTTCCATGTCATTATTCACGATGACGTCATAACGAGAAAACAGGTGGTGCAGAATTTATTTTCAGGTGAAAATGTTTTTTTTCTCCTATATGCCAAAATGATTTTCAAGCAAAAATAAAAAGATTTTTTTTTTAATTCTTTTTTTTTTACCATCTGTAAAAAATATGGTTGCTAGGGGAAAATTATCCCTAGTTACCAAAAAAAAAGATTCAAAATGATTCAAAATTGTAGGAAAAGCCATAAAATATAAGCCATTCATTCAAAAGTTATGTAAAAAAGTTTACCACTTTGTCCCCCCCAGGGTTAAGGTTACCCATCCACAGAGTTAACACTCACCCTGTCCAGCATGCTGACATGCTCAAAGTCCACGCACTAGGCCACTCCGTAGCTTATATGTGGACTTTGGGCAGGTTCTTACGGCTGATCGTCAACATAAGTAACTCATCACCAGGGCCCTTCTCCACGTGTTCGGTGGACAGACTTGCTCTTAGTTCACGTACATCCGACGTCTTTCCGGTGGACTTAAGGCAAGCCATTTTCCATCGACTAATCGCATAGTCACCTCACCTACCATCCATTGGGCCTGCACTAACCCTGCCCTCTTCGGAGCCTTCTATGTTGACTTTGGGCAAGACCGTGTGGGCTGATCGTCTACATGGCAATTATACGCACCATCACACACACTCACTCTGTCCACCGCGGGGGTTCGATGATTTAATTATCACAGACATTAACCGAACAATCATTACCCTCCACCAGGACCACGATCCAATACTTATCTCTCTAGCAATCAAAACCAAGTTGTAATGAATGCACCACCAATCACCACCTACCATTTACTAACGTGACTCCACTACACATACACATGGCAGATGGCCTCTTACGACTATCATTTACTTACGTCCACACGAGAAACCATGGTTTCAGCTATTATCGAAGGTAACATCTCCCCTTAGCACTCCCCATCCATCCGTTGACCAACCATTCATCCCAGAACAAAGTGCTCTTGAGTCTATTATGTCCAAGGCAAGAACTTTGTGCAGAAAACGGTATGGTTTCTGTATCTGGGGTCTAATGACGCCACAGAACCCAGGTCAACAACCTCCACCAATTATATTTATCCGTCCCTTGAGGCAGACCACGAAACGACATTTGCCCATTTTTCTTATATTTTAGTTTTTTTCGTTCTTAAATCATGGCGGTCGACGAGAGAAAATAATTGCTGTGGGGAATTGATTTTGCAGCATAGCTTTTGGCGGCTTTGCTCTGAAATCTCTCTTCCGCAGCGATTGTTTGCTCATACTTCCACCGCTGTTTTGACTTGTGTTACACACTCTGTTCGATCACCCTTTTGTTTCATTGCGTTGGTCCATTACCATAGGGCACGGTAACGTTAACTAATGTTGCTCCTTATTACTAGGACACAACATGTTTAATTTTTTTTGATTTTAAAACACATTTCTACTATGAAATATCCTCATTGTTAAGACCTATATCACTTGATACACTGAACATTTGTAACTGCACAAGAAGTATTACTCTTCTCCCTACTCTATCGTTGTCAAATTCAGTCACTCTTTATCATTGGGACACGATTCACAATAGTGGAAATGATGTGCTGCCTCTCTCCACTCTCCTTATTGTCTCATTTCCTCACACCACTCTCTGTGCCATGTAAGATATTGTCCACAGCAAGGCAATCCCTTCCCCCTCAACCCACCGCCATCACCTCGGATTGACCGGCGTAAACCTCAGGCAAAGCAGTACTGTTCTATCATGTTCAGTTCAAGCTTTGTGATAAAAACAGTTCTGGAGTCTTGTGCCTGGGGTCCAAAGAGTATGCGAGACTCTTGTCAATCTTATCTCATTCTCATCCCTCCACACAATTAACATTCTCCTTTTTTATCTTTAAAAGAGTATACACTCCCCCACCACACAATCTGCTCAGTACGGTATAAGCCTCTACCTCAATTTTTCTTTATTTATAAGCCATGTCATTAAATTACATATTGTTTGCATTTGTCCATTCACATACTCTGTCCAGGTCTAAACATATGGTGGAGTGCCCATAAAATCAAAAATAGCAAATTGTGACAACAGTAGAGGTCTCTCCAGAGAGTGCAATTCCCTTATATTTATATTTGTGACACCTTTCAAAACTCTTGTGTTGTCAGGAATGTTAAATTTCTACTTTAATAGAATAAGAAGTATTTATAGTGGAGGACCCAACACATTTCCTTGTGGAACACCTGTGATTACTAATGTTGGCTCAGAAGTGAAACCACTAACAATCACTGTAATCCAATTATAAAGTTTAGCTCTTATACTAATATATATTTCTCATTTTATCAAGGGCAACAGAAAAATAATGATATGGGCAATTTATTAGGATTTCCCCATGTAGAAATAGGTGATCTCAGGCTATGAACCATATTTATTTATTCAGTGACGTAATGAAGCTGAAATTTTCTTGCAGATATATGGTTGCAAAAATAAAAAAAAATAAAAAATACACTAAATAAAAATAGAGAATATGCATATGTTATATTAGGCTATAACATATGCATATTTTTTATTTTTATTTATAGTGTATTTTTTATTTTTTAATAAGTTGCTCTCTGCAAGGCATCAAGACTACTACTTGGCAGTGAGCAACAAAAGAAGAACACAGATTACAAAGATGAAAGATCAGAATTAACAAAATACATATAAGTATGCATAGTACTATGATGTATAATGTGTGCATAGAAATGATAATAAGCTAGGTTTAAATTTCACTCAGTTTGGCGAACTACTTTCATTACTGTATATACCATAATTTTATCAACTGGGGATTGAGAATATTTTTAGGTTTGCTTAGTCAGGGCAGTGAGCCTGGGTTTCCAATACAATTCCCTTTTGACAGTCAAGGGCCTGATAGAGACCAGTTACCACATACGAAAGGCAATAGGCCAGTTGGCAGGAGACAATTAGCACCATAGGCAAGAGGCCAGCAGAAGAACTCTAGGCAGAAAGTCATAAAATTCATAGGGAAAGGAGGGTATTAAATTCATTAGACAAAACGTCAATATAGGATGCCTTCAACCAATTGTCAATTTGCCAATATAATGCTCTTCTTCACAGCAGCTTAATTTCTTCATTATTCATCATGATTTTATTTAGTAAAAACATGAATTTTCTCCACAACCTCTTGTTATTACTTCCATTCGTTGTTGTGGTTTTGACTGATGAACAGGAAAACACTGTAATTGATGGAGTTGATAATACCATGAAGGTTGGTCAAAAAGTGCAAGATGATGCCACCACAACAAAAAAGGTATATTTTAGATTCCTATCACTCAATTTTTATCTTAGCAATTTTCAGTTTTAGTATTCAAAATACATCAAATATATAATCAAGGTTGTGGAGTGAATTTTTAAAGTAGTATCCTGAAGCCACATTCAGTGCAAATAATCACTGTGGAGGAGTGATTATTG
>JAULBZ010007050.1:0-11833 GCA_032360805.1 Neoturris breviconis | reverse complement strand
ATCTTTATAATATCCTTCGAGACATTTTGTACAAACCCAGCCAATTTTTCCGGTACTAGAGTTTGTTCCAAGCTCTTCAAATTCGATTTCAAATCCTGGTTGACAAACTTCTTTCCGACAAGATACTTTGTTGATATTGTTGGTATTCTTTTTTTTATTAATTACTTCTTTCAGAGAATTTTTATTAATTACTTCTTTCACACCTCTGCGGATACCTATTATGACAATGGATAACCCAATTTGGATAACTGATATCGGTTATTATAGTAATCTTAAACAATTCGTTATATCTTGCAAAGTCTGCGATATTCAACGCCCTGTCCAAACGAGTTAAGATCTCCACAATTGTCTGATGTGGCTTCCGAATGAAGCTAACACTTGAGTCTATGTACGGTTGCTTGAAGAAGAAAGAATCATTAAATATTTGATGCCTTGTATGCATGTTAACCATCCCAAATTCCTGTATATTTGCTATCCAAGTCTTTCCCCTAATATTCTGTTTCTTTGCTTCCTGCATTATTGTCGATATGCCATTGCTTGATTCATAATACTCCATAAAACTCCCAGTGCTGAGATGGTAATAGACTAAAACACCTTGTATGTTCGTGTTATTTTTAATGATTTTGAGAGCTTGGCGAATTTGCTTCGAGTCTTTTCTCCATACATTGTATCTAAAGATGCACATTCCAGGATTGATTTCTTTCACATGTCTCCAGAAATATTTGTGAGAAGAAATATCTTTCTTATTTTTTAAAAGAAAGATTAAAGCAATATTCTTCAAATTATAATCTCTCAAAAAGTTACCAATCCTTTGCGAGATGGGATAAGGTGTCATTCGCATCATTTTATAATATTCAAATTCGTATGTGCTGTTATTATAAATATATACAAACAATTCAAATCCTCTATATTTGAGATAAATAGAACGTACATGAAAACTTTCGATCTCTCAGACTTCTGAGTTGTATTATAAACAAATCGACTGTCTAATAAAGTTGCTATAATTGCCTTCATACCAAAATCATACCTATCACATACATTGAATTCAACTAAACCAGTCTTTTCAGACAACTGATTAGTACTGCTTTTATTCATTTCCATTGCATCTGGATACCACACAGCAATATACCTCTCTGTACTGTTCTTCTTTACGTGCATATTAAACTCACATCCATTAAGGGAGAGAACTTTACTAATGAGTAGGACAATGCATAATAGCCACATTATGTGTTAATATTTGACGCTCCTTTAATAAATGTATAGTTCGCATCTGTTGGTAAAGTCTGGCACTGCTAAATTTCCATAATATTGTAATTGTCTGGCTATGGATTTATCATTTTTATGTAATTCTATCTAGCTTGAAATCTGTGACCTTCTCAACTAGTCAGTAAAAAGATCCCGATATTTATCGATTCTGAAATTAAAAGGCAGCTGATAAATCATTCTCACTCACGTAATCACTGCAAATAAAACTTATATATACTTATTATGTCTTCATGACCAATAAAGCTATAGCCAACCTGTAAAAATTACGCTGGACTGTTCCAAACTTAATGAATTTAGATGAGTTGAATAAAAATGCTGCAAATATGAATTTAAAGGAAGGAACTAGACGCAATAAGCCTTTTCATATCAAAATATAATTATAGTAATACGATCTATATCCATTAAGTTCATTTCGGTTGCTATGTAGAAGAACTGAATAATTTTTATTCCTTAACTTTCATATGAGGACTATTTAAATAGATATCAAGTAGTTTGATTGAAGATGAGAAAGAATAGCCCTGGTGAGCTTAAGGATTTGTGCTGTCTAGACCATAAAACTCACAGCGGATGCATCTATGTGTGAACAAGATCGCTTTGAATGCTTGTCAAACTGTTTTGTAGTTGTTTAGTGACTAAAATCGGAAAATGATAGACCAATGCATACCAATTGCAGAATATGAAAACTTGCATTTTTAGAAGAGCACAAATTTGCTAATCTCCTCCGTAGAGCTTTACCCGTATGTGCGTGCAAAAAATAGACGTTTTTAAATCCCCACAATTCAGTCTTATTTTCAATGGGTAAACTTGAAACATGCATGACCGTATGCGCTCTTCTTCATAAACACATGAAAATGAAAATATCTGTGGCAGAGAGTCACATAACTTTCAACAACAAAATTTGCACCGTTCCGTCTTTGCTACTATTTCCAATACAAGCATTAAATTATTTTAAACACGTTTCTGCCTAATTGTTATATCGACAACTTGGTTTGCTACTAAGTATGATGGACCACTTGGTGAATGTTATATATCTGATGAACGCGACACTGAAGGACAGTAGTTGTTGTTCAAATATTAAATCCTCGTCCCCATATATAACACTTGGAATGGAGTAAGTCATATTAGATAGACCATACCGTGAGGAAATAGTTATTTATGTATGAGAAAAACAAAATACATAGATATGGTATATTTTAATGAAGATTGGAATGAAAATGGAATTTGATACGCGTATAAGAAACATCTGTTATATGAAGCTAAGAAGACATTTTCCATAGGAAAGAAACATGGAGAAATAGACGTGAAGTAACCATTATTAAAGTGCCAATAACAAGAAAAATAAGACATAGCTCAAAAATCTATTTGAAGATTTAAGACCTACAAAGTAAACCGTCTTCTATTCTATGGAATCAATTTTATTCTAGGCATATTATTTTCTATCTGTACCGGGAATCACTGTAGACTTTAATGCAAAAGTTTAATTTTATTACGAAGCCACATTTAACTTGGAATCCAATAAGTTAATTTAGATTTATTTAATGAAAAAAGTAGAAATATATTTAGAGATTTTTTGAATTTATACAAAACAACACCTTTGTTAAACACAACTTATCTATCATGCATTTGATCTTCAGGGTACTCTCCTAATATACGGATGCGTGTTTGATATTGCCATAAAGAAGAACAGTACAGAGAGATATGTTGCTGTCTTGTATCCTGATGCAAACGAAATGAATAAAAGCAAAATCAATCAGTTATCCGAAAAGACTGGCCTAATTGAATTTAATGTCTGTGATAAGCATGACTTCGCATTGAAAGCCATCGCAATAACATTACTGGACAATAGCTTTGCTCATAATACAACTAAAAAATCCAAAGTTCTTCTATATGTTAGTTTTCTTTCAATTAACATCGTTACTTCACTGTCGCAAATATTTCGACGATTTAAATTATTCGTGCTTAGCGACATTTACGATGGTCGCAGGTAATCGGAAATGAAGTTTCTTTTCGACTACGGGAAGGAGAATGATATAGTAGAGGAGCCTGCGCACATAGGCTGGGTATAAAAGAAGACAAATGAGTTTATTCTGTCTGGGTTTCACAAGTTACCATAGTGCGGTAAATATTTATCAAACATTTTCATTTTGCTTAATAAATGTTTTATTTTCTTTTTTATGAAATAATGATAATGGAACGAATTACAAGAGAGATCATATCGAATTAAGGCGTCAACAAGAAGAAACTGATGATGATGATTAGGATGTTTTTCCCTAACTGGATAGTAGCTAAAAAATTGGCACTCCGTTTTGCCTTCGGAGACCGGTTGGTTTTTTAACACTGATATTAAGTATATTGTTGTAATTCGTGTGCCTAAATATATAAATGTATAATAACATATGTTATACCGTACTGCTGTACTTTTGAAATATATTGCTTATGTGCTTTCGAAACATATCGCCAATATCTCTGATATTTGTAGTATTGTATATCCCGATAGGAGGAATAGAAAAGAATCTAATAGCACAGACGGATTTGATTATTTCAAGATGATGCGAATAACACTTTTTACGAGATTCCAGTTTGAAAGATATTAATATTCTTCTTAAAAGGTAAGAAAGATAATTCTTCCTACAAAAATATCTGGAGACATGTAAGAGAAATCAATCCTGGAATGTGCATCTTTAGATACAACGTAAGGAGAGGAGAACTGAAGCAAATTCGCGAAGCTCTCAAAAGTATTAAAAATAAAACGAACATACAAGGTGTTTTAGTCTATATTAGTACTGAGAATTTTATGGAGTATTTATAATCAAATGTAGATATATCAACGATAAAGCAGGAAAGATAGAATCTGAAAATTACGGGAAAGACCAGTAAATATTTAGTATTTTGGAATGGCTAACGTCCATACAGGATATAACATATTTAATGATTCTTTCTTCTTTAAGCCACCGTACATACATTACAGTATTAACTTCATTCCAAAGCCACATCAAACAATTGTGGAAAGTTTGAACATTTTGGACAAGGCGTTGAATTTGAACATCAATTAGTGTAATGACGCACATCGCATTAATTATTCATAAGTAATGGCAGTATTCTAAACTGCTAGTCCATTTAACCTGACAATTGGCTTCTAGATATTAGACTCATTCGAGTAGTGATTGATGCTGATGAATATCATTTAAACATACAGCTTTGTTATTGCCTTTTTGATCAGTGCTTTTGTAGCACTACAAACTCTACGTGCATGGAAGCTTCTTATGTTCTTCAATGAAACAAAAATGCATAACCTTTGGTACATTGGCATCGTAATTGTGTATAGCTTGGGGGTGAAACTATGTCACATTTGATATAATTTTCATAGCTATTTGAAAAGTTATTTGTCATTTTTCAAAACCATCTTTCAAATTGCGTATTAAATCCTTAATAACAACGAAGTAAAAATAACGGTAATAACTTATTAAATCACACCTCGACGAAGAAAAGTGTGATTTGTTGAAATCTGAATTAAAAACTGTAGAATTGAAAACGTTACTCTACCATCTTTATAGGCACCTTTCGTCGTTTCTGTAAGACAATTTTTTAAAAATGAACCTCGGGAATTGGGTATTTGGCAGCCCCGGGGAATACGTATACGCACTTTCTAAAATAAAACTCAGGTTAAAATTCAAAATTTAACTAAGTGGTCAAGTATGTTGTGCGATTCACAACGGAAGCGAAGGTTGTCTCTTAGGCAGCGCCTATACATGAACCCTACATGAGTTTCACCCCAAACAATCTTCCATTTGGTTGGTTTCTTCGTACGAAGAATCAATCAAATGCAAGATCATTTTGAGTGAAATTCATTGAGGGGTCCATGCAAAGGCTTCCATAGACTGAAAGAAAAAGTAAAGAACGTTTAGAAAGGTATAAGAAGATATGTTGATTTAAATTTCTAGTACCAATGTTAACTGCGATGCGCTCGGTTTAGAAGCCTGTTTGACTCTACTCCAGAGCAGAATTTGCAGCGTCTCTTTTCTCCCATAATTTCCTGCTTCCACAATAAAACAGAATAATAAAATCAAATCGCAACAAATAACAAGTACATATTTTATCTAAATACAGGGTAGGTTCTTCCATATTGTGTCTTATATTTTGTGTTGTTGATGATTGTAGTGCCCTTTTGCGAACTTACATAGTCACAAGAATTCCTTGCGGCAATGGTGTATCCCAAACAAGTTCTGTTTGTGTTTTTGCAGAACATCTATGTCATTTTGATCCGTTTCTTTATGCTCTGGCTATAAAAATGCATCTGAAAATTAAAGTTAGAAGTTCTCGGTCGTATGTATAATATTCGTGTGTAGTTACAAGATGTGCGACTATATGCGTAGGCTATACACTGTGGGTTGTCCAAAGATTTATGATTTATTGCCGAAAAAATATCCTGCACAAAAACTTTTAAAAGCAAAGTTTTACACACACGTCCTTACACATGCTATTAGATATTTTTACGAACTAAATCGGCATTTGATTGGTTCATAAGAAAGTTGATTAATTTGATTGGATCAGCGTTATAATATTTTCTTTGTTCATGAATGATTCTTTTATAATGCCATCTGTTGTTTTGAAAAAAAATATACATAAAAGAGAAAGAGTACAAATATACCGAATGATCAAATGACGCTCTTTGCATGATTAATGAGGTTGCTAACTCTTTTTCCGACAATCCTTGCAGGAGATTCCCTAGATTCGTCCGTTTTCTTCACTCAAGAAAGATGAACTTCCTTGCTTCACCGTACATCAATGTTTACACTCTTGCTTGCCTATCCTAACCTCTGCGGAGGAAAGTGCTAATTCGGAATTCAGTTCAGTTAGTTGAATCTGATCTTGGGTGCGAATTATACAAATTATAAAAGCCTATTTACATTAGTCTGATTTTGTGTTCAGCTGGTAAAGCCTATTTCACATTTATGCAGTCGTAGAGCCTGACATTAGGGTCAATTTAGACCCACTTTGAGCATGAAGCAGATGCAAAAATTATAAAACTGTTTTGATATTCTTATGTCTGCGTCATAAGAGGGAAATATTGTGGTTTCTCTACGAGGCACCCGTCTTCTTGAAGCTGGTAGGCCCTTGTTACTATTGCATTCTGTATTATTATAAGTTAACTTTGCTGGGGTGGGCAAAACTGCCCCCTTTCCCTCCATTTTCTTGGAATAACTTTTTTTTGGGCAATCTATATGTCCTTAAATTTGACAGTGTTTGGATAAAGGGCGTTAGCCGCCCGAACCACGCCCATTTTTTGAAGCGGCAAAAAACTTAAAAACTTTCTGGCTTATTTTTGCTGATTTTTGAACAGTGGGCAACTTTTTTGAAAATATAAATTTTGTTAAAACAGACTGTTGTTGCAAGGCTATCTAATGTTATTTATGGAAAGAAAAAATGAAATATATGAATCTTTTGAAAATTACAGATCAATTATATATTTTACAAACCAGATAGAATATTTTAAAGATTTACCGTAAATGACGACGTTATGGCGGGTACCAGTGACAATTTTATTATGCAAAAGTGTTTGTATTGAGTTGTTTTATAAGTGTACCAAATTTCATGCCATTTACGTTATTGATTTGCAGATAATAGGCCATTGTCATTTTACAGCATTCTGTAGACCAAAAATCTGATGTTATTGACGGCGTCATAACAGGTGCAGTGACTTTATCGAGTCAAAATATTTATTCCAAAGTGTTTGTATTGAGTTGTTCTATAAGTGTGTACCAAGTTTCATGCCATAATCATTACCCAGTTGGTACATGACTTTTTAACAACGTTGTAGCAACGTCAAAACGACATCGCGACGACGTGGTATTGACGTTGTTACAACGTCGTGCGCCGGCAGGGTAGTGGCTCAGAAATAATAGGCCGTGAGCACTTCCCCTCTATAATATAGAGGCCAAAAAAGGGTTTAATAGGGTTAAGGTTGGTGTGATTTTCAAGCCGATTACTTTCCCCAAACAAGTGTATTGATTTACTACAGTTATCGTCAGTTAAAAAATTACTACATTACTCCATTTGTCGTTACTACAGATATTACTACTACATTTGTCAACATTTACTACAGATGTCGATGTGTTTTACTACATTTAGCTACGTTAACTACAGATGTCGACGTTACTACATTTGACGGCGTTACAAGACATACCGAAAAAGTGGGACTTGGGACCCGAGACTCTACGCAGGTGGGATCTCAACCTAGGGCCCTGTAGGTAGGACCCGGGACCCGGGATCTTTAAGGTGAGACCGGGAACTCGATTCCTAGAAAATGGACCGAGGAACCGGAACCTTGACCTCATCGAGATTAAAATTTACTGGCTTGTTTATAAAATGAAGCTGGTTAGATTGCATCACCCCAATGCTAATGCACACACTGTGTGGGATACCAATCTATATCTTTAATTCTTCCAATTATTAATTCGCATCCATGTTTCTTTTTGTTATTTTCTTTACACTATCTAAAGACTGTTCCTCTAGATGTCATATGAACGGGCAGAGAAGTAACAAATAAAATGGCGGAATCGAATGTAAACAAAAAAATTCAAATTATTCATGGTGAAAGAAATTTCCGTTTCTTGAGAGTTAAAATTTTTAAATGGTCGCAACATGCCAAGATTTCTTTTCATCTTATATATCATTCTTTTTTTAATAAATACGATAAAACTCTTCTTTTGTACTAGCGACATAAGTACCCAAAACTTTTTGGGTACTTATTGGGTACCCATGCAGGTACCCAACGTCTTAATCTGACCTGACAAGTATAGCAAACAAATATATTACATTACATTATATCTATAATCTAGTTACTTTATTTGTTGAAGTGATGGTTGATATAATATGGTTGATAGCATTCCGAAAATCGCTTTCGTGAAATTTTATTTTTCTTAGTATGATTCTTAGTATGATTCTTTCGTGTGAAGGTGTGAAATTGCTTTAGGAAGAAGTGATGGGGTACAAAAGATTATGAATAAATTATGGTGGTACCAAATGAATATACTTAGAATAGAAATATGCGCTTAATAACTAGTCATATAGAACCATGCTTCAAAACTAAATTAAAAATTCGGCGATAAAGAAAATATTATTGGAGCAAAACGTTATATTTTTTGGATTGAAAGATTTTTTATCCGACTCTTAAACAAACGACGATAAACAATATTGTTCACACATTTATTTTGCTTTTGGCCATAGCGCATGCGTAGAAATAATAAATATAAAATTCTCCAAAGCAAAATACCAACTTTCCTTAGAATAGTATTAAAATTGATTCAAAGTTCCGATTACAGTTACGTAGATATTGATATTTCTTATTGCGCGTGCGTAGAAAAATAAACCTAACATTTTCTGATAAAAATAGAACATTTAAAATTTTCGGGAAAAAACTTAAAACCGATCAACAGTTACGTGCAGATATCGATTTGTCCGAATCACGTCTACGGTCTGGAAATTGTTCCTAATAAAATCAACGAATGAAGGTCCCGGGTACGGGTCCCACTTCAAGGGTCTCGGGTCCCACCTACAAATTCCTTGGTCCCGGGTCCTACTTCAATAGTCACGGGTCCCGGGTACCACGTAATATCTGGAGTCCTGGGTCTCGGGTCCCACTTTTCCGGTATGCCCGTCTAACAGGCTATTTTTATTTGTTCATAGAGTCACGTCTTGGTCAACGTAGAAGAGCTCTATCAAGCATCGTTCCACCAAGATTTGATGAGAATAACAGAATCTCCCATAAGTTGCAACGGAAACTATCATTGAGTCTTAATAATAATATTGACAATTTTTATGGCACTGAGGAGCTATCGTGTCGTGAAAAGAAAACACCAAGTGTTAACGCCTTGTATAGTATGGCTTATGATTCATGTGCTGGTTGCTTGAACTTACAAATGTATACAGGGGATAGGTCATCAACAAAAAATTCGATCGTAGAAGAATTACTTGAACCGAAAGAGATTGATACTTTAGGAATCGTTCATGAAGAATTTCATAGAGGTGGAGGAAATTTACGTACAGAATAGAAACATTCATATTAGCAACAAAAGAATTATTGTGAAAATCTTGTTGCTTGTTACTAAATATCAATACTATAATAAACGCCGTATATAGATTGTGCAATTTATATCTTATCGAGGAAAATAAAACTGAGCTAAAAAAAAAAATAACCTTGGGAAAATTGTTTACTAAACAACAGAGTGTAGTTACTTTTTCCAATCAAAATCAAATTCTCTTCTTATAGTGCAAAGTGTCTTTCCTTCCATTATTATGGATTTGTGTTCTATTAAATACATCCATCATTATGGAATTGTGTTCTATTAAATACATCCATCATTATGGAATTGTGTCCTATTAAATACATCCATCATTATGGAATTGTGTCCTATTAAATACATCCACCATTATGGAATTGTGTTCTATTAAATACATCCACCATTATGGAATTGTGTTCTATTAAATATATGCACCATTATTGATTCGTACACTGTACTTATATTTTGAGGAGATTAGAAAATAACAATACTCGAGTAATTACTGCTGGACACACATAGCCTATCATATGGGAGAACTGCTACTGATGTTGGATTTCGTAACCCCATGTGTGTCATGGATAGCGTTCGAATTGGTCTTAACTCCCTATCAAATATTTGTAAAGTATCGCTACCACTTTGACAAACTAACAAATTACCAGCGGGGTCTAACTTTAAGCCGGTAGGAAAGTTGAACAATCTTTTTCCATCCGAATCATACTCAATTACTTCGAGAAACTGGCCTTGATCATTAAAGACTTGGACTCGATGATTGTGTGTATCAGACACGATGACTCGCTTATGCTGCTCGTCGTACACAACATCATGTGGAAATGAAAATTGTCCCGGTCGACGTCCAATACCACCGAAACATAACGCGTTAAAACCATCGTCCTGAATGATAAAAACCTCCTTTCTTTCAACATCAGTCACTAACGTACGATTATCATTTGTGACTGTTATGCCGTGTGGGGCTTCGAAAAGACCATGACCTAAGTATACGACGGGTGTAATGTCATTGTCATTTGTAATATTAAATATCTGTACTCGAGCTTGTCCCTTCGCATGCGCATCACACACAAACAAGCTTGTTTGTTTTTCGTTTACAGCCAACCCGGCTAACATGGATTTATTACTTTCAGCGTGTACGCTTTCCAATCTTTTGCCATTCGTATTATATATGCGTATAGTCTCTGTGTAGTCAGTCATGAATATTTTCCCTTTAATGCTCTCGATAAAAGTAGGCGATGAATCAACATAATGTTTACGTGCCGCTCTCACGGTATCTTCATATCCCATTATGGCACGTTCACGATGTATTGTCCCTTTTGGGTTCGCTCTATCGGGTGTGTACTGATGTGTATGTTTTTCTAAGTAATCGTCTTCTTCTTTTGTTGATCCACCGGTTGAATATTCTAAACCGGACGCTCGTGCAGAATTACTTCCAGCGTTCTGAGTTCGACGGAACGTTTTAAACCATGCCATTACTGAAAACTAAGAAGAGTGTATATTAAGGGGTGAGAGGGACTTGATACTAAATAAAAAATACACTTATAATAAGGGCGTACTTATAAGATTGGAGAATCTCAAAAATAACTTGTGGCAAAAATTCTCCTTCAGTTTTGCAAAACAGTTTTGTAACGTTTTCTTTAGCTCTGGCTTCTAGAATTCTAATTCTAGAATTGGTAATGTTGTGGGGAGACATATGTTGTAACTCAATAAGAGAGGAGTTCTCGAGTATAATTTAATACGTTTTTATAATCAATCTCTATAGATCGGTGATCAATACCAACCTCGTTTCCTGAAGCCCTATTGTGTTCAGCCTACCGTAATCTTAGCCTGTTGAAAATTAGAAAATTATAATGGCAATCCATCAATATGAATTTTGTTTACATTTTTTATGGCTCCGTTATTGGATATATTTCCTATTCAATGATTCCTCTTCTACTGGTTTCCTTTTTGAAATACCCTTTGCGATATTTATATCCCGCCATGCATGTTAGTACATTCCCAGTGGACACACGAAGTCGAATGGACGTCGTCATGACGTCGTTATGACCTTAATCCGATGTTGCGTGTCAGGGTAATGATTATTTTGCCACTCTCCTTCACAGAGGAAACATAACACGAAACAGCAAATCCGCTCTTCTGCGGAGAAGATTAAAAGAATTAAAAGATCAGTTCTCAATAAAAACATACAGAATAAATATTATACACCGAATGAGTAACAGCTGCTTCTTATCAGTCTTTATGAAGACATGATGTGTAAAATAAAATAAACAGTCGCTTGGCGGCCGAAAGATTTCTGCTTTTAGTGTAAAATCTCTATGTCGTATTCAGCCTAACGCATTCTCATGTTAAGTTCAGACAGTTATAATGGCAATCCATCAAACTAAAATTTAATTAATAGCTATTGATTCTTTTCCATGCGAATGACATAACCAGGGCACTATATTCCAAGTTATTGCCAGTCAATACATCTGATCATCATTTTTCGCAGAAGTTTACTA
>JAULBZ010007049.1:0-11834 GCA_032360805.1 Neoturris breviconis | reverse complement strand
TTTTCCAACTTTACTGATAATCTCTCGTGTGCTACAGAATCGAATGCCTTTGAAAAGTCTGTGTAGATCACATCAAACTTTTTGGGAAATTTTTTTTGGTGAGAAGATTTCAAATAAAATAACATAAAAAGTTACCAATTTTGGGCCTAATATGATAAGCAGATCAGCAGTTATTCAGAAATTTTAGTGTTGTGGTACAACACCCCCCCTCCAGGGTAAATAGGGTTAAATATTTAAGTGTAATGTTAACGCTCTTTTTTCAACTTTGTAAGTTCTCTTATTCTTTTGTAGCTCTCTGCCAACTAGTGGCCTTAATGCCTTGTGGAGAGTAGTGTGTGTCACTATTTGCAGTTCAGGATTGAATGCCATAAGCTGTATGTTTTCATTGATACTGTATTTTATTTACTTTTAATTTTAGCATGAAAAATTGAAATAAATATGGCTAATACATCAGTTTATGTGACACCAACTCAACCATCTTTGAAAGGAGCACAAATTCCGAATGGACATGTTTCATTGAACTCAAAATTCCATGGCACTGACATTGAGAAGGCTATAACAGGTTATATATATTTTTGTTATTTTACTCCAATTCATGGCTAAAAAAATACAAAGAATTGAAAGCAGCCAGTGGAGGTGTTCTTAAAAATAGGTGTTCTGCAGGAGTATGCTGGCTGGGAATTGAAGCTGTTCTTATCTTTCAGAAAAAGAAGGTAAAGTTAGGGATTTAATCTTTTCATCATCATATTAATCATCTCTTGGCTGGAAATTGATCTGTTCTGAGCTGGCGTCTCAGCGTCTGGGAAATCAATCTGTTTTTGGGGAAGCCAGATGAGCTCTAGCTAGGAAAATGATCTGTTCTGAGCTAGTGTCTAAGTAAGGAACCAATATGAATTTGAAAAGCTCTGACTGGAAAGTGAATCTGTTCTTAGATAACACATTCCTATAGTCAGCTGAGAAATAGGGATGTTTTTAAGGGAAAATGTGCATACGGTGTCAGGAAAGTCTTACTCAGCTGAGAATAACTACTGTTCTTATACTAGTGTATTTTTCAGCTAAGAAAACAAGCTGTTCTGAAATTCATGTGTTATTCTACAGTAGTAATAATCCTAAAATTGGCCCTTGCTTGAGAATAAGAACACATATTTATCCTTCAGTGGATCCAAAGTATGTCCAGCAGCTAAGTGATGAACTAGTATGAAGTGGTCTGAAATACGGTGTAATGTTTATGAAAGGAATAAAGGGATGAGTTTTAGCCAGCACAGACTGAATATATATCCTTAAAAACTTTTTTATCTAAAAAATGATTCTTATTGTATTCTTCATGCTGTTTATGTTGCATTAATTATCAGTATCCATCATCACAGGATTTGAAATAACTGCCGGTCATCACTGTAGAGGAGAGATTTTTCAGAATTGTTTCAACCAAATTGGTTAAAAATATTCTGCAAAAATCTCTCCTTCACAGTGATGACCGGCAGTTATTTCAAGCCCTGTATCATACACTTTTGGTCATACACCCTTGATGGCGATTTGCTAAAGTACGTATCTGCTAAAGCGTTCAAAATTAAGTGGCTGTATTTGCCAGATGCAATTTAGTACAATGTCACTATTTAGAATCCTTTTTCTGTTCTACCATGCTCTCTATAATTATTAAACGTAGTTCTGAACATTGCTGTGTTGTATCAAATGTTTAGGTTCGGGACTTCGAGCACTCTTTGATGATTCAATTGGTTTGATTGATTGCTACCCATCATGCAATTGTGCTGTAGTTATTGCTCAAGAGTGTCATCTTGTTAATGAAATTGAAATGAAACAAAAAATCAAGAAATTATCAAAAGTTAGTTCGAAAGTTCAAAAACCTACTATATATTTCTATATACAGTACAATGGTTAAAATAAGAGTAAATAATCACTGCTGAGGAGGGATTTTTTAGCATAGCGTTATCTTTTGTAATCTGAAGCTATGCTCAAAAATCACTGTTCCACAGTGATTATTTGCTCTTATTTTGACCACTGCAGTACTTCATGCTTTCATGCTAAATAATATTCTTCTTCTTTTATAATGTACCTCTCCCTATTCTGAAACTCAAAAATGTGATACAGTGTTTGAAATAAGAACAAATAATAACTGTGGAGGAGGGATTTCTAAGGATTGCTTCAAGCCATCTAACCTAGCTAAAGCTATTCTCAAAAATCACTTCTCCACGGTGATTATTTTGCTCTTATTTCAAACACTGGCCTTGTACCTCTTTCTAATTATCCATTTTTATGATAAGAAACTTTAAATTTGAAGAAACCAATCAAATGCAAGATCGTTTAGGGAGAAACTGATTTAGAGGTCCATGTAAAGTCTTATATTTCACTTTAGTTTTCCAAACAAATTTACCATCTTATTTCACTATTCCTAAGAAAGAAGCCAATCTATTTTAATATTGTTGATTTGATATAACACCCTCCAGTGGTCCTATTTTAAACCTTAGTAAAGGATGTAGTGAATGATCTTTTCAAATGATTAGTTTCTTTGACAAATGGTAGCCTCGTCGTTTTTATATATACTGTTGCACACGCCTGAATTGATGATAGAAATAAGGAGGTAAAGGATTAGGCTAGGCAGTCATCAAGAAGTTATGTAGCCTAAAGCTATATGTACTCAAAAATCTCTCGTTCACAGTGATGTTTGTTCTTATTTCCATCACAGAATATAACTGTCGGACATTACCTGTGAAAAGTTTTTATTTTAGTATAGTTTTCAGCTCTTGAACAGTCTAGCGTTTTTTTTCTGATATAAGCTTAATGCCTTCCTTAAGGCGGATTTCCACTAGGCAAGTTTGTTTGCTCAAATTCAAAGTAAAGCCATTGCATTGGTTGGAAGTGATGTTAGGTGACATTGCTATCAACCAATGTAATGGCTTCATTTAGAATTTTTGCTAACGAATTTGACTAATGGAAATTCACCTTTAAACCAATGAACTGATTTTTTATATAGTTCCCACGCCATAAAATTATCCTTGTTGAGGTGACAGATACAAGCCAACAATATTTTCAGGAAATGCAAAAACAAATGTCTTTGAATGAGATGAAAATCAAGCTAATACCGTGCTCTTGTCCAAAAGATGTTGGTTTAATCATTAAACAACTGGTAAGGATATGTTGGTTCTTTTATAGATAAAATAATAGATTGTTTACAATAGACAATTTGTTCACTTGCAATGATAATTTAAATCTTTGCGACAGAAACTAACTAAATGTAGCAGTTTCTTTCGAAGGTGAAAATTGCAAAAATAAGAGCAAATAATCACTATGGAGGAGTTTTGTTGAGTATAGCTTTAGGCTTTTGGTCTGGAGCTATGCTTAAAAATCTCTCCTCTACAGTGATTATTTATTTTATTTTTTAAAACAAAGTAGCTACAATAATACCTATTCGAAATCACCTGAAGAAAGATTATTGGATTCAATTATTCATTGAAATAAAAGCAAGAAATTGTAACATTTGGAACATTATACTATACATTATTGTTGACTCAGTACTATACACTATTTCAGGCATGCTTAGATAACCAAACAAATCAGTTTGAGTTAAAAAACAAAGCTAATTCACCATATGAAGAATCAATCATTAACTTTCTATTATCATTTCCTGGTATTGGTGAGAAGAAAGCTTTAGAGTTACTGAAAGCCTATCCAAGTAAGTACTTTTGATGTTCCTAAATAAGTATCTGATAAGCTTTAATGGTGCAACGATCAAAGTTTATGTTGAAAATGAAAAGATATTTTGGCCTATCCTATCTGTAAACCTTAAATTTGGTCCAGTGGGAGCATTTCATATAAGTTGTAAGTTTTTCAAGCTCAAACTATTTCTTAACTGTTGCTCTGGAATAATATAAAAACAAGTAATTAAGACCAACCAAATTCGTTTGCGGGGAAAAGGGCTGAATCAACGACTTTACAATTGATTGGCTTCTTCATATCGAAGAAACCAATCAATTGCAAGTTCGTGGACTTACACTCTTCATCGTAGATTGATTTTACTCAAATTTATTGATTTGTGAAAATAAACTCTCGGGAAAGCCCAGCCAGCAAAAACCTGTTCAAAGTCAGCAAAATAGCGTTAGAACAACGTTCACAGAACGTTGTTCTAACGTTATTTTGCTGACTTTGAACAGGTTTTTGCCGGCTGGGAGGTAACATTTAGATCTACTTGTGAAAAGAAATTCCACAAAATCAACATTTTAATTAACAAACACCTATACTATGACAGCTGGTTAAACAATTCTCCAATTTTCCAAATAATATGATCATCTTGTTTACACTGAAGCATAAATGCAAACAGATGATTTCAGATTCTGAATGGGAGCAAGAAACACCTACAAGAAATGCTTTTGATTCTTTTGTGATTATAGAAATTCTGAGTAGAAATCAGTGAACAAACTATGGATTTGCTTTACCCCTCATTTCTAAAGCATCTCTCCCATTTGTGATTTATCCCTCTTTTCAGCAAATACTGTTGACACTTTTTTAGTCGTTTTAATGAATTTTCATCCGCCCTTCCAATGTGGCGTATGATTACTTTTGAGTTCATATGGCCTTATAATAAAAATAATTTTTCCCTTTAGGTATAAAAGAGATTGCTTCAGCTACAGTTCCTGTAAGTTGATATTGAAAGATAAATTTGTTTTCTCTTGACATTGGTTAGAAAAAGAACAAATAATCACGGTTGAGAAGTGATTTTTGAACATAGCTTCAGGCTATAAAGTCAGAAGCTATGCTCAAAAATACCTCTTCCACAGTGATTATTTACTTATACTTTGACCGCTGCTTATCTTTGTTTAAAATGGGCGGGAGGGTGTGAGAGTAAGGCAAAGTTTTGATTTCCAAATCACTTTATCATTAAAAAATAAAGTTTATTTCATGTTTAGATTATATTTTGTGCATAACTATATAAGATAAAAACGTTTAGACACATTGTACTCCTCTCCCAGCTTATTTTGAAAATGTTCAACAAAAATATTCCTTTTTTTTTTACACCCCCTCTTATTCTACCGCCCTACAATTAGGCACGAGAGAGTATGAGTTTTTTATGTAATTTATTTGGTTTTAGTAATACATACTTTATTGGGAAGAAATTTTAATGGTTTCCTGTTTAAAAGGTCTTTTCCGCGAAAATAAATTTAAGCTGTAAACATATCTCCCCGAGACAAATTCTCCCGATAAAGTATATTAGGTATGAATGTTTTACCTACCCAGTGGTTGAAATAAGAGCAAATAATCACTGTGAAAGAGGGTTTTTTGAGCATAGCTCTAGGTTTGTAGCCTGAAGATATGCTCAAAAACCACTCCTCCACAGTGATTGTTTGCTCTTATTTTGACCATAGCTATCGTTATCAGGAGATTTCTTTCTGAATCCCGCTTCTCCTCATGTTGTTTTGCAGTTAGTTGGTCAGGTGATATCAGTACTGATAGACACAAATACATGAAAACGAGGTGTTGCCCTGCCCTGCACAAAAAGTTATTGCATTGCAACAAGTTCTACATTGAAAAGCCAACAACCTCGTTTTCATGTATAATTGTAAAAGGGTCTATTGTAGTTTATTCTTAAGGCTTGTTGTTAAACCCTGGAGAATAACTATTAAATATTTGTTTATTCAGGAAATTTCAAAGATTGTTGGACAAGCAACTGCAGAAGCCATTAATAAAACTCTCGCGAGTAAAGTATAACAGATTGTTGGACAAGCAACTCGTGAGTAAAGTTATAACAGGAAGAATGATACATGGTTTAAGTTTATATGATTTAAGTGGTGATGTGAATATCGAGACTCAATCATTACTCGAGCGTTATTGAATCGTTGCTCGAATACTCTCGACATTATTTATAATTATCGAAGCAATGCCCTAAATGGTTTTAATACTATCACATTATGAAATGGCAGCAATTATCACTCGAAATGTTATTGAACAAAGCAATTATCACTCGAAATTTTATTGAACAAAGCAATTATCACTCGAAATGTTATTGAGCGAACAATTGTCACTCGAAATGGTATTACACTCGAAATGTTATTGAACGAAACAATTATTACTCGAAATGTTATTGAACAAAGCAATTATCACTCGAAATGTTATTGAGCGAAGTAATTGTCACTCGAAATGTTATTACACTCGAAATGTTATTTAACGAAACAATCATTACTCGAAATGTTATTGAACGAAGCAATTGCAACTCGAAAGGTTATTATACGAAGCAATTATCGCTCGAATTGTTATTGAACGAGGCAATTATCACTCAAAATGTTATTGAACGAAACAATTATCACTCGAATTGTTATTGAATGTTATTGAACGAAATAATTATCACTCGAAATGCTATTAAACAAAGCAATTGCCACTTGAAATATTATTGAGCGAAGCAATTGCTACTTGAAATATTATTGAGCGAAACAAATGTGTTTTTTTTATCATTACTGACCCCAAAACACATTTTCATATAAAATTTACACCTGGCAAGTTGCTGCACATGGGCGTTAATTTTGAGACAACTTGGCCTGCACTAAAATCAGCTATGATCGTCCTAAGAATAAAATTTAAAGAAAAAATAGCTAAGATAGGTTCACACCGATCAATTTCAAATTCGTTGACGTAACACTCTTCGGTGCAGTTTCATTTTTAGCCTGCTGAATAAAGTTTAGTTGGGTTATTATTATCACTTTCTTATTAGACCATGTTCCTACCATTTTGAAATTTGGTACCTTTTGGAAGGCTTCGTAAAACGTTTTTCGATTTTGACCACTCGGGACCGAGTATCGGGCAAAAGGGATCATAAACCGAAAAGGCGTGGTACCGTCTTGAAGTTTGGTATCGGTATTCTAGGCGCTATTACGAGACTGCTGGCAATTTTCGAAACTTTTGAGAAAATTTTCAAATATTTATTGAATTTAAATTTGGTCAAAGAAGAGGGGGGAAAATTGCTAAGAGACTTTGACCATGAATCATTTTTGACACTAATTTTGTATTTTGGGAAAGCTTCTTCAATTTTTGCAACCTCGTTTCCAGGGTTTCTTGCCTTTTCGAAACACGGAAGAGCTGCTCTTCCGTGTTCGAAAAGGCAAGAAGCCCTGGGAACGAGGTTGCAATTTTTTGAGAAATAAAATAATCTAATGGTAAGAGATAAGTTTAAAAAATTTTAAGAATTGAAATCTTTAAATTTTTTTTGGGAAGCTTCTTTCTTCGCTTTTATTTTTAAATGTGTTGTGAGTAGTTACGTGCAATTAAATGTACAAATCTTCATTACTCCATGTTGTGCTACAAAGTTAATGAGTTTATAACAATAACTGTTCACAATTTAATATAAAGGGACATAATATGAAGGATGTATTAATAAGTGTATGTAATTGAACAATACCGAGTGCAATTAACGATTAATTACAATAAGTTATTTCCGGACATAAAACATTTGCTTATGATTATGATTGAGTACTAAAAGTTGATAATCTTTTACTGGCTGACTGGTTGTTTATAAAATGGTTGCTTATATAAAAAATAGTATTTCAATACCTCTTCTAATACATTATTTGTCTAGTGTTTCTGAGAAAACCAAAAGTAGACATTCCATTGGTAGAAATTGACGTCACACTATGTGTGACGTAAATTTCTACCAATGGAATTTCTTTTTTTGGCTTTTGGTGCGTTTTTTTCGCCTAGTGAAAATCAACCCTTTACAAAGATAGCAATCTTTATACACGATTTTATTCTTATAGATAATTTAAAACAGTAGCTTCTGACAAACATTTTGGAGACTTATACACATGTACGATGGAGATAGGAAATAAATGTTACGCTTTTACCTTACTCCTTGTATGTGTAATAACTTTCATTGAAACATCTCCAGCTATACCGGACGAAAAATGGGGATATCACACAGTTCGCGAGAATGCACACATGTTCTGGTGGTTATATGGTGCTGAAGAGACTGGAAAAAGAGAAGAACTTCCATTAGTACTGTGGTTACAAGGCGGTCCAGGTGGTTCTGGGACTGGTTTTGGTAATTTTATTGAACTTGGACCATTAGATATAAATTTGAAGCCAAGAAATACCACGTGGTTAAAGAAAGCAAACATTCTATTTATAGATAACCCAGTTGGAGCTGGGTTTAGTTATGTTTCTCATCCAAGTGCATATACTAGAAATGTTACACAAATTGCTGAAGATTTATTTGTCCTGTTTTCATATTTTCTTGATCAATTACCTGTCTTTAAAACTATTCCATTTTATATCTTCTGCGAATCATATGGAGGGACGATGACAGCAGTTTTTGGTCAAAGGTTGTATGAAGGAATTCAGAAGAAAGATATAAATTGTAACTTTAAGGGAGTTGCTTTAGGAGATTCATGGATATCATATATTACTATTACCTCTTGGGGACCATATCTTTATAATGTTAATCTTCTTGACGATAATGACTTGCAGCAGGTCACACAACTAACAAATGATACTTTGAAGTATATCAACGAAGGACTATATTTACAAGCTATGGATCAGGTCGATAAAACAATGACATTTATTAGTGATGTCACAGACAACGTAAACATCTACAATATACTACAACATAACCAAAATAATATCCAAAGCAACGAAAATATTCTGATGACGTCATTTCACCGCCAAATATCGCACAAGCAATTTCAAAGCTTGACTGCTTTAATGAACGGGGTAATAAGGAAAAAATTAGGTATAATATCTGATGACGTCATATGGGGTGGCCAATCGGTAGCTGTGGGAACATATTTAAGAGAAGATTTTCTCAAACCAGTTTTAAAATCTGTCGATAAACTACTTGAGTATGGCTTGAAAGTTATTGTGTACCAAGGTCAACTCGATATGATATGTAACACGGTTGGTGCTGAATTATGGGTGCAACAATTATCATGGGAATATTTAGATGATTTTCTTAAAGTTAAACGTACACCATTATATGTTGCAGGGAAAAAAATGCAGACGCAAGCGTTTTTGAAGTCTTTTAAGAATTTTAGTTTTTATTATATACTCAATGCTGGTCACATGGTACCTGTTGATAATGGGGAAATGGCGCTGGATATGCTTGATCAAATTATTTCTCAATGAAGTAATGATTTGAGTTTTTCACAATCAGATGATTGATACAAGACATTGAACATTCTGGTTGTAAACAATCGAATATTTTTATTAATAAATAGCATATATTCACACGGACATGAAGGTGCGTATTTCACCATGCTAGATGATTATCCTTAAAGGACACAATTCAGATTTTCAAATTTCCTTCATAATAATATGTGTAATCTTCTAATTATCCACGAATAGGATATATTAAAGTGATCTCTTTTAAAATTAGTCCTGTTGCATTAAGTGCCCTACACAAAAAGAAAGTTATTGCATTGCAACAAGTTCTGCCTGGCAGCCAACACCTCGTTTTCAAGCAATGCAATTAATCCTGACGTCGTTTGACCACGGTGGTAATGTAATACTTTTAGAAGTGTCAAATAGTCCGACCAGTTAGGGACGGTCTATGGTAATTTTTTGCACATCTCTCTCTCTCCAGAGCAAATTTTATATTTTGAATAATAAACGTAATGACGTAATAAACATCTTTCTTGAATAAACGCCCCAAGTTAAAAAGTTTAATAAATACCCCCTCCCTTAATTATAGAAGGTCCCATCCAGAAATAATGCAATAATAGATGGTTATCCTAATTTGGCGCCCTTTATTCAGATTTGTTTCAAGCAATTCATTCGGATACAGAAAAGGCCGCAAACAATGAACGAAGATGATGATGTTGAAAATATGGGTTATACTGTAAAAGTTATGTTCTCTTTAATTAGCAAAATTTGATAAATGTAAACCCACCCCTTCATGGTTCTTATGGTGGAGAATAATTTCAATTCGTCGTAATTTTAATTTCGTCACTAAGCGAATTTCTCCTCGGTATGGTATGATTGCGTGGACTAATTTTTGAGCAGTTCATTTTGGTCACATTTTGTTGCGTGGATTATTTTTGCGACTACAACCCCTCACATAAATATTTGAGACAATAAAATTTGCGAAAAAAATGGGAATTTCAACTGCACGAAAATCCGTATTGGTTCCAAGAGCCTGGGTACTAGGTCGCTAGAAACAACATAATTTCTCGAGTTTGTAAAAAATCTTAAGATCCCAAGTATGAAGTTATATAGGCGCCAAAATACAAGTTCAGGTCGACTAGTCGCAAATCGAGTGGAATAGGCGGAAATCAGGTCGACTAAGCGGAAATATGTTGAGTATTTAGGTCGACTAGTCGGACATCAACCTCGTTCCCAGGGCTTCTTGCCTTTTCAAACACGGAACTCGCTCTTCCGTGTTCGAAAAGGCAAGAAGCCTTGAGAACGAGGTTGGTCGGAAATCAGATCGACTAGGCGGAACTCAAGTCGACTAGGGCACAAATCAGGTCGACTAGGCGGAACTCAAGTCGACTAGGCGGAATTCAAATCGGCTAGGTGCGAAATCAAAAACAAAATAATTTGGTGCTAAAAGTACAAGAAATCTGGGTTTTAGAGATTGTTTACATGATATTGGCTACTTTTTGCCGCAAGGCGTAGTACTTCTGTTGATTTTTTGATGATAGGTAGCTAGGAAAGTGTACCTATCATCTACCTTATCTATAGTAGGTATCATAAAAAATGTCACATGCTGCCTGTCCTCTTCACAAGAACCGTGGTCAGTTCAGTGGAACGTTTACACCATGCACGATCATCACCAATGCTCCGCGTTCAAGTAAAAAAATCACCAAATATTCTTATTCATAAGTGAGACAAATAACCTCGTTTACTTTCCAACTAGTTGACTTGAGTTCCGCCTAGTCGACTTGATTTGCGACTAGTTGACTTGATTTGCAACTAGTCGACTTGATGACTTGAATTTTGGCGCTGATATAGCTTCATACCTAAGTCTCAAGTCTACTCGAAAAATCTTCGAAATAAATATCTTGGGACTTCTCGTGGTTGTTTTCCACAATTTTGGTATATTTGTGGCGTATATTGTTTGTCGAAATTTGTAAAATATCCCATAATTTATGTGAACGGTTGTAAAAAAAAAGCCAACCTCGTTCTCAGGGTTTCTTGCCTTTTTGAAAAACGGAAGAGCTAAGGCGAGAAGCCCTGGGAACCACGCTAGAAGAAAAGCCTAAACTACTAAGTGGATTAAGATTCATTCGCAAAAATTAATCCTCGCGAAAATTTTATAAAAACGTTCCATTCGCAAAAATTAGTCCCCACGAAAATAGAATTTATATATATTTTTTAATGTTTTTTTCTTTAATTTGTGTCCAAATAATTCATGTAAATGATATTAATAACAGTTATACTCATTCGCGAAAATGGGTACTCGCGAAAATTCTCAATATAGCTTATTCCCGAAAATAAGTCCTTTGACCTCAAACTCGTTCCCAGCGTTTCTTGTCTCTGAGTATTTTATCCGAGAAAAAAATCAAAGAGACAAGAACCGCAAATGCAAGAAGCCCTGGGAACGAGGTTGGAACCGTTGGAATTAGTTTGTTTTTACCTGTCAAAAATTCGCAAAATTTTATTCTATGAAGGTGGTATACACTAGATTGATCGCTTTATTTTCCGTCTCTCCAAGTTTTTGGGATGGTTGATCAATTGAAAACCACAAGTTGGTTGTAATAAAATTAATTTTGCCGAAGTAAATTATGGTTTGTTATAGCCTCTTCCACAGACCAAGTTCGATTTTTCCAGATCTCACTTGGTCTGTTTCCTTCTGCAGTTAATGTAATACATTGACGTCAGAATCATTAACAGGAAATGCG
>JAULBZ010007048.1:0-11834 GCA_032360805.1 Neoturris breviconis | reverse complement strand
CCAACTTGGCTGAAAATATTCTGAAAAATCTCTCCTCCACAGTGATGACCGGCTGTTATTTCAAACCCTGAGTGTTATATATAGTGTACTAATACTCACTAATTACTTGAACCATTTTTGATATAGCACACGACGAAAATGCTTTGTTGTTCTTCAGAAAGCCAGGGGTTGTTTTGTCGTACATTATATACATGCCACCTCTAGAATCCCCAGGTTGACATACTTTAGAAGCTGGATCATGCTATATATAAATAAAAAAAAATATTATATATCCAACTATAAGGATAAACGACTGACCTACATATTATGTCTCTAAGTTCAAGTAAGAACATAAATGCGCGAAACACATTTTATTTCATATACGATACATAAGAGAGTCCTATACGCAAAAACATGACTAAATGACCCTTCAGTGGTGCGATAATACATTACATTTTATACCGCATCAAAAATATTAATAAAAAAAAATATGTAAATCTGGAAGACTTTTACATTACCACCATCAAATCTCGACTTGACATGACAGTGCAAATACAATTAGCAATTTCTCTCAACCACAATAACCAAAACGATAAGTAAAACAACTTTAATAATTGTGTGTTAAATGATAACGTACTTTAACTTATGGAGCGAACTCGTTCCCAGCGCTTCTTGTCTCTTTGATTTTTTCTCAGGTGCATATGTCGACGAGAAAAAAAGCAAAGAGACAAGAAGCGCTGGGAACGAGTTTGTTTATGGAGAGGGTATATCAAAACACAAGATCTGACGATTCAACTAATCCAGACCTATTGAAAAAATCCGGGTAGGTTAGATTCCGTACAAGGTTGTTTGGTGTCAGCTAAATGCTCTCCTCCACATTTCTCAACATCTAGTTTGTTTCCAGATAAACATATCTGATAGCTATTTGTAAGTTTGAAAACAACTATGGAGACATTATGGAAGCTTAAAATCCAGCTGGGATTATATAAGCCCACCTGTCCCCCTAATTACACGTACAAAGAGAATATATGCACGGCGTACATCTCATATACAAACTTGAAGGCTACATACGTATTAAGGACATGTTTACTGTAAGTTTACGTACTGTTACAATTTGAATCGTGTGACAAGTGTGTCGTAGTAAGAAATATCCCTAATGGATTTTTTGTGCCCTGAAGCTTCAGGATGAAAAGCTTAAAGCTGACACTCAAAAAATCACTCCTTCACAGTGATTATTTGTTCTTATTTCGAACATTGTATTAGTTTTAGCATTATCAATATGTTTCGCAAAATGCAAATATTTTCCATTTTGGTTGTACAGTATATATGATGCATATGGTTGAAGATAACTTGTTTTTGAACCAACAATAGAATAACCCGTTCTATTGTCAATACTGTTATATTTGGGCAAAAACTATCGGATTAACACCCTGGAAAAAGATATACCGTAATGTTTCGATTAAACGCGGGGGAGGGGGGGGAGGGGGCGTTTATTGAATATTTACATTTGCAGAGGGGGCGTTTAATCGAGGGGGACGTTTAAATAATATAAGAATTGCGAATTGTTACTACAGTAGTAAAGACAATAAGATACGTGTGGTAGTTAAGGAAAAAGGCAAAGAGAAACAAGTCGCAAAAAGTATGAAGAGACTCTTGAAAGGGAACTTTTGAAGGGAAAGGAGCTGTTTCCGACGATAAAACTAATTTTCAGAATTTTCGCTTAGAAAAATTTGCATCAAACTCATTTGGTTAGTCAATTCGAGCAACAGAAAATGAAAAAAAAAGAATAGAAAAAGAAAAAAAAGAGTCAACAAATCTCAAGTGAAATAATACGGGTAGCAAAAACGATGATGAATCCACAAAAAAGCAACAACTGAAAACAGTCGTTTGTATCGATTTATTAAATTAGCTACGAGACAAGTTCTGGCATTTGCTCCCCATAGTGTGGATTTCTATATGTTCGCAGACATTAATAAAATTCCAGGTTTTTCACAGGGATAAGTTTTCGTGACCAACCAAATTCCTGACTTTTCATGAAAATATATTTTTGTGAGATGGCAAATTCCGCAAATTTAATAACGGCAAATATTAATACACTATAGGTATGTATATTAACTTTATGCATAATTTTATTTAATATAACTTGTTTAAAAAGAGGAGAACTTACCTGTGCACCAAACGAATGCCCAAGTTCATGTGCTAATGTTATTTCAGTGATCGCAGGTGGAGCTTCCCGATTATACAATTGAAATGAAACCAATCCAGTATTGTAACTCTTCCAAGTTCCACCATAATCTGCATAAGGATCACAAACACCACCTGGCTGTCCATATGGGTATGCAACATATGCAAGACCTGTGACACCATTATCAAAAGAACGATCAGTAAATAAATAGGCCAGACAAGCTGAACTATGATTCAATTTTGAAAACATTTCCAGAAGTCGATAAATCGAGATAGATGCTTTTCTTAATTCTTGTGGCATAGTTGATTCTTTCCAAACATGGACTTCCTTAATTCTGAATCCAATACCATCTGGGGCAAAAGTACTGTCATGTACATTTGTTGTATTGAAAGTTTGATTACGAAAAATATATTCCACTGCTTGGTAATGTAAAACCATTTGATCAATAGCAGTCTCACGACGAACAAACTTTTTCATAAAGAGATGATCAGCAACTAATTTCAAATTGCAGGTATTCCTGTGTCGATTTTTTGTACCACGACGGAACCTCTTCTTACCTTCTTCTTTTGATGGTTCCTTGATGCTCTGTTGATGCAAATTAATATTTGCATTCTGTGGTGCTGACTCCGGTTTTTTTGCTACGCCAAATTTTCCTTCATGTTCTACATCACGCATACTGTAAATAACTGAGTGAAAATCTTTAATATTTTCTTTTTGAAAGTATCTCTCGGCAGGTTCAACATGATAGCTGTCAGGGCCAATGTGTATAGATCCTTCAAAACGACCTTCGTGTATCAAACCAAGACAATGACTGTGACGAAACCCTTCAACATCACCATGGAAGAACCTCGAGAAATCGTAATCAACTTTTTGGTTGTCACTGTCCACTATTTTGAAACCAGGAGCAAAGATATCATGATTTCTAACCAAATGTAAACTAAAGTTCTTACTGTGTGCTTTAAATTTGATGCGTACGTTGGCAAATGGTGATATATCTATAGCTCTTCTGCTACGCTTATGCACATCTTCAGTATCATAATTCAACTTTTCATGATGGCGAATAAAGTTATTTAAAGGTTGTTTTGCTGATGAAAAATTCAAATATACAAACAAAGTTGCCAGTACGAAGAATAAAGTATTCATATTTCTGTGTAAAAGCAGCTACTGGGTGATGAAATATACAAAATTACAAGAAAAAGTAAGTGGTTCCTCTTCGTTTCCTTGATGCTAAGCCACCATCTTGCTTTACTCCCTCTCCGATGAAAATCAACCAAAAGCGCCTAGCCGATTTCTGAATGAATGATACACCCCGATTTTACGATTAAAAAAAATCAAATCAAACGGTTAGCTCATACAATCTACGCATTAATGGGATAATAAGGAAAACTTGTCAATGAATAAATGGAGCTGTGAGTAATAAAATTTATTATTCGAACCCAGATCTCTCTACGCTTTTACCTTTTGACTCATTAGAGATTGATTCAGCCTCCGATCCATGTTTTTTGCCACTTCTTTGTTAATATGAGAGACAAAATAAAACAGGAAGATTTAATTGGAAATACTCAAGCTCAGGACATTCCAGGCTAGTTTTAAGCATAGAATCTTGCCTAAGAAATATCGTATTTCCTTGTTTTGCGCCCCAGGGGAGCAACCCCCAGAATAGCCAGGGCGTTGAGTAAATCCACTGTCCACCGTCCCACCGTCCACCGTCCCACCGTCCACAGTACCACCGTCCGTGAGCCACCGTCCGGAGTAATATTTTACAGACCAGATTTTTTTGATTTTTTTTTTTAAATTAAAATTGATATTTTGCAGACCAAAAAAAATAAATCCTGGTTATCGTTAATATTATGTTATGTTATTATAGGTTTAGGACGGTTAAAGTTTGACATGGTTATATTGTTATGTTATGGGTTAAAGGTTATGGCATGATTCAGGTTTTATAGGTCTATGGCTTGGATATGATTTATAGGTTTATAGATTAATGGTATGTTTATGGATAATGGTATTATGGTATTGGTAATGGCTTGTGGTTTATAGGTTCTTGGCATAAGGAATGAACGGTTATAGTTTAGTATGCTTATGGATATTTTAAATAGCAGTCATATCATTTTCCAAAAATCGCCCTTCCCGTTGTTGGTTTATCTTTATATATTTGGTCACTTGACAGATAGAGACTCCCTGATTAATTTGAAGGCATAATGGCAGCCATAATGGCAGTCATAGTAACGTCATTTTGTTTTTCTAAAAATTGCACTTTCCGTTTGGTTTATTTTCGTACTTGCTCACCTTGACTCGTTATTTCAAACTTCATTTACTTCGAACGCACTTTTTCTGTTCCGTGGGTGATCCATTACAATAGAAATGTCTGCACGACATTCGAATTTTATTTATTGCTACACTTTGCGACACTTTTTACCTACAAGGCTCCTTTTAATTTCCACACCCTTTTAATTTTTGAAAATTAAAAGAAGTTATTTACGCTCATTAAACGCGAAAAACAAGCAAAAATGGCTAAAAACGGGCGCGAGAGTGAGGTGTGCAAATCACCTGGGACGCAAAAAATAAGGTACCTGAATAGCAAAAATGTTTACTTCAGTTATCATATGACTGCCATCGTGTCTCCAAATATGTTAGGGAATGCTAAGTGACCAAGTGTGAAGATTAGCCAATTACGGAAAGTACAACTGTCCTATGACGTCATCACATAGATGCCATTATACCTTCAAATATCTCAGGCTGTCACAAACTGTCAAGTGACCAAACATCATAACCTTGCTTTAAACCTAAACCTAATCAATCCATAAACCTAAATCATGTAAAAAAAAAACCTGCAAACCATACCATAACAATAGTTAACCATATAACCATTACTATACCAACAATAACCGTCCATATTCCATGTCTTAAATCTATAAACATACCGTAAGCCAATAAACCTAAATCATAACCAAACCATGCTAAAAACCTATAAACCTAAACCATGCCATAAACATTTAACCCATAGGTATAATAACCAGTTATAACCACAGTTGTAACCACAGTTACAACCATACCAAACTGTATTCTCATACCAAACCTATAAACTTAAGTTTAATAAAATATTTAGAAAATAATTTGTCCTGCAAAAAATCAGTTTTAATTTTTTTAAAAAAATTGGCAAAAAAAATCTGTAAAATATTACTCCGGACGGTGGCTCACGGACGGTGGTACTGTGGACTGTGGATTTACTCAACGCCGAATAGCCAGGGAGAAATAGGTGTTCTTATTCTCTAGCTGAAATACAATTCTGACTTTTTATTGTTGAACGCGTGCTTTTTAGAACAGCTCGTTTTCCTAGCTGAGCAAGAATGAGTACTAAAGAACAGCTCGTTTTTCCAGCTACGGCAAGACTCCCTAAACAATGTTCATTTTTTTCGTAAGAACACCTCTATTTCCCAGCTCAATACAGAACCTATTTATCACAGAACAGATCATTTTTCCAGCCAGAGCTTCCCGATTTCCCAGTCGAGACAGCTAGCTCAGAACAGATCATTTCCCCAACCAGAGCTTCTTCGATTTCCCCAGCTGAGACAGCCAGCTCAGAACAGATCATTTTCCCAGCCAAAGCTTCTTTCGATTTCCCAGCCGAGACAGCCAGCTCAGAATAGATCATTTTCCCAGCCAGGAGATGATCAATAGTGAAAGAACAGGTCAAAAGCTCTAGCTGTCTTTTTTTCTGGAACCTAAGAACAGGTCTAATTCCAAGCCAGTATACCCCCTCAGAACACCTGTTGGCTGCTTTTGTTCTTATTCTCTAGCTGGTCTCCATTTCAGTATTTTTACTACGTCGCATTAATTAAAAACCCGCGAAAATTAAGACTTTTAAGGTAGGTCTTGTTTCCCACCCAACCCCTCCCTCCTGCCAAGATCCCTGCCCCTGATGCGCAGATGTCATCAGGGTCCTTGTGACTAGGGTCCCGGGCTCAGGGTCATGAAGACATTGTATGTCCTCTATGGCCCAATGGCCTGTTTTCCACCAAACTGTCCCCCGCCAAGATTCCTGCCCCTGCAGATCATAATTTATTTCCTATACACAAAACAGGGTCTTGGGTAGGATAATGAAGTCTGGATCTTAGGGCCAAGGTTCCGTGACAAGGATCCTGGTTTCAGGGTGGCCTTGGTTCCAGGGGTCAGGGTGGCCTTGTGTCCTTTGTTCAAGGTCCCGGGCCAAATATCATATTTTTCTAATTCTTTCAACGAGAGACAATTACATGCAGATTTTCACGCTTGTGGTATTCCCCCTCCCCCATATATTCAAAAACATGAAAAAGCCCATATATAATAGGGTTATTAAACCCACAAATGTGTATTATCAAAGTGAAGCACAACAAAAATTATATACACATCCCAACTATATACACATTCCAACTTTCAGACGTCGGATCAACATTGATCCGAAGCCATGTGTCTATTGGGGTCAGTAGTTTAAAAACACAAAGTTCGATAAATAAAATAAATATAAATAAATGCATTGTATATTGTAAAAGTGTAGCAATTTACTGGTTTCTTTATGCGAATAATCCAATCAAGAGCAAACTCATTCCCAGTCGGCAAAAACTTGTTCAAAGTACGCAATAAAGACGCGAGAACAATGTTGAAAACGTTGTTTTAGCGTTTTTACTGCAGACTTTAAACAAGTTTCTGTTCACTGGGTTTCTTGCAGATTTGCTTAAACCAAATTTATTCTACTTAGTTTATAATAATTAGGTGACGTCAATTCCTCAACCTCGCTCCCAGGGCTTCTTCTCTCTTGACGTTTAACAGCGTCAGAGAAAAAGCCCTTGGAACAAGTTTGGTCAATTTTTACCAGTAACTGAATTTTATCATGCAACAGTCGCACGATCGTCGATATAATGGGAACAGAACGTCGCGCAACAAACGCGACGCACCTGTGGAGGAGCTTATACTCAAACAACACTTTTCCACAAACGATATCTGGCAGATATCCGATTTTGATAGACCTAGATTTGCAGTAAAGTTAAAATTCTGGCTGTTGAAAAGCCAAAGAAAACATACCATCGCTATAAATGGATTACACAAGTGACTTCAATTTATATAAATGAAATGTCTAATTTCCAAACATTTCCTACTTTTGTTTAAAATATGCCGAAAGAGCAAATAATCAATGTGGATGTAAGCATATCTTCAGGTTTAAAAGTACCAAAAATCTTAAAACTATACCAGCACCATAAACCTGCAGATACACGACGTCGGATCAACGTCGAACAAGATCATGACAACGTCGTGACATTTATTAGTTTGCTTGTAAAATTTTGTTCCAAACGAATCTTTTTTTTGTTGGTAGCTTTAAACCCAGTGAGCAAAAACTTGTTCAAAGTCAGCAGTAAAGACGCTAGAACAACGTCAAAGACGTTGTTCTAGCGTTTTTACTGCAGACTTTGAAAAAGCTTTGCCCTTTGGGAAGAAACTACGTCAACCAAATTGTAATTAACACGGAAGAGTGTTATACTCTTCTCTGTAATTTTATTTTTGAGACGGCACTTAACGAAGAAACCAATCACCTGTACATATACTACCCAGTAGGTAAAAACTTGTTCAAAGTCCGCAAAAACGTTGTTCTATCGTCTTTACTGCAGACTATGAACAAGTTTTGCCCATTGCGTAGTTCAAAGCGTCAAACACGATCTTTAAAAACGCCTATTCATATGAAAATACTCTTTAAAATCGAAATCTACTTTTTTCAGTGTTTATAGTCTGTTTCTTTGTAAGTGATGTATAACTTTGGGCCGTTTTCATACCACGTGACCGTATTTCAGAACGATTATGGCTTACGCCACCAGGCCGCACATTTTCTTTTCTAATATCAATAGAAGAATAGGACCTTGAAGGTGGACCTAAATTTAATTTTTTTCGTTTCAATTGCGATACCGTAGTACTCTTTGCATATCCATGAGTTGCATTTAACTTATGTACGTTGAATGTTTTATTCAACGCAGTGTCGTCTTGTGATTTATGTATTATTGCAGTGTTGTCATTAACAACGAAAGTGCTATTTCCATCCGTAAAAGAACGCATGCGGGCTCTATTATTTGATTTAGTAGATATTCGTTCGTTGAATAATTTCAAAGGAGTTCTTATAGGGATATGGCTCTTAATCATTTTATCATGTGACGTACATAATGGCGGTGTAACAGGAGCATCAAACTCCATATCATCTGCGTTTGTAGGATTAGGGGGAACAATGAAGGTTTCGCGACGCTTATCAGATATCCTATCTTGTGAATATTCTTTTTGTTTATTTTTATCGGCAACCGTATTATTGGACGTGATTTCATCAATCACAGAATGATTTTCTTTATCGGTGAACAAAAGTTTTGATCGTACAGGTCCAGCATTCAAAGCAGTATTACGCACAGTAGAAGAAAAACGTTGTTCAGAAGATGAAAGACGCCGTTCCTTTGACTTCAGCTGACGTGAATCCATAACTAACTGACGCAAAACTTTCGGTTTCCGTGATGGCGTTTTAAATGGAGTACATGACGAAAGATTAGACATTAGTGATGTCATATTATGAGCAGTTTCATCAGCTCCTTGGAGAGAGGATTCATCGGCCCATGATATTTTAGGACCTCCTTTCAAAGAAGAGCTAAAATCTTCAAGTAATTCTTCAACATGTCGAGAATAAGTTGGTAACGCAGTCGAATTTCCGCTCCTGTAACAGTCTATAGTACGCGCTTGAGCTGCTAGGACTTCAATTAGCTTTGATGTTATTCTAAATTCAAAGGTAATATTCATTAGTAAGAAATCTCCCGTGCCTAATTGTAGAGGTGTAATAGCAGGACGCTGAAATACCAACCAAGAAGCATAAAACGGGCGGGGTCGTATTAGGTTGTATTAGCAGGGGGGCTAGAGTACCATCATATAAAAGGAGGTCTTAAACCCTAGTAAACCATTGCTGGCAAGTCATTCTAGGGGTGAAAGCGGCCAGAGTGCATCTGAGAATCAGACTGAGGGTGCGAATTGTTTTGACATTTTAATGTGAGTACTGTAATGCTGAAGATGATGACGTCAATACATTATGCAGAATAACTCTGTTTGCTTGGTTCATTTCTGTTTTCATACTGTACTTTGTGTCTTGTAACATAATTGTATAAGGGAGGAGTCATAGTAAAATGGCTAAGGTGATAATCTGGCTGAAATGAATAGGGTCTTTTTTCCCAAAACAGGAATTTATTTATGTCCTTAGGGCATACCCAGTGGTCTTTAATATTTTATATTAAATGTTCAGGTGGTAACGCCGGGGTTGAAATAACTGCAGGTCATCATTGTGGAGAAGAAATTTCTTAGAAAATCTTTAACCAAATTAACTGAAAATATTCTGAAAAAGCTTTCCTCCACAGTGAAGCTCTAATAACGATTGCAAAAATTATTAATTTTCTCTCCATGAAAACATACTCCCCTTAAGGCGGGTTTCCACTTGGCGAATTCGTTCGCACGAATTCTAAATGAAGCCATTCCATTGGTTGAAAGTGACAAAGAACCAAGCTGTCACTTTCTAAAAACTTAAGTCAACACATAATTAATATTTTGGCACACTTATATTTAATGACATCATTACTTATGATGACGTCATCAATTCAAAACAGATGGTACAAAATATAATTTGGTTACTAAGGGTAATACATCCCTAGTTACCTAAAAAATATCCAAAATTATCTAAGATATATTATAGAAAACTCCTAATGTTTCTAGTCTTAAAAGCTATTCATTCAGGAGTTACAAAACAAAGTATAATGGGAGACACTGTGCCCTCCCTTCCCCAGGTCTAATAGGGTTAAGAGCTGATCATACAAATGATCGTTTTTGACACAAAATAAATCAATCCATCGTATGACCAGTGGTCGAAATAAGAGTAAACAATCACTGCGGAGAAGGGATTTTTGAACATAGTCTTTGTAGCCTGAAGATATGCTCAAGTCACTCATTCACAGTGATAATTTGCTTTTATTTCAACCACTGTACGACCGTGCTTTACTCACTTCTCATTCTTTTCAGCTTGTTGAACTTGTAATTTCATGCATTTCGCCCAGTGCTTACACTGTTCCTGTAAATACACATTCTCAAGAGCTTGAAGTTTTGATTCATAAAGAAGATTCAATTGCATACGTATGTTTGAGTCAGTTTTATTTGCCCATTGGTCAATTTCGTTTTGCAAGCAAGTTAGTCGAACTCTGTTCTCTTCTAATGATGCGTGCAGCCTAATTTTTTGCTCATTTAATTTACTCAGTTTCTGCATTTCAGTATTACGATAACTTTCAAGCTTCATAACATCCTAAAAATAAAACACATCCATTTTCGACTTCCTGGAAATAATACTATATAATTACTGTGGAAGAGGGATTTTTGATCACAGCTTCAGACTTTGCAGCCTGAAGCTATGCCCAAAAATCACTCTTCCACAATGATTATTCTTCAAAACTCTCAGTAATTTTATTACCTGGGAAGTAAAACTTAAGTGTTCAGCTAAACGTCACTCAGCTGACAAATACCTGTTCAAAGTCCATTTCAAAATTGAAGATGGAAGCTTTCCAAAATCAAAATGAAGACTTCAATTCTTGAAATTTTAAAAGTTATTTTTATAAAAAATTCTACTTATCATCTCAGAAATTTGAGCTTCCCCCAAAAAAAATTAAGTCAGCAAAAATCATGAGAAAATCAAGAAAAAATCCATTTAGTGAATGTAAATCAAGTTCAAATATTTTCTAAGTCTCCACTTTTAATTTTTTTTTGGTTTGGTGGGCTATAAACACTCATTCACAGGTGGTGACAGGCAGTTCTTTCAAGACATATTAGGTCCAAAATATTTAGACTGAAAATTCAGACAGAGCTATGGCAAAAAAATCTTACATCTTCCAAGCTAACCACATTTAAGGCATCTAGGCGTTCACATAATTTGAAGTGTTTTTCCTAAAATATAAAGACACTGACAAATTAGGTAGCAAAAAAATGCACATACCGTATTACTTCCCCCTTCCTCAAGTAGACGCACCCCATTTTTCACGGTTATGTTATAAATTGTGCAACAAAGTTAGCTTTTGTGCAAAAATTAGCACACAAAACAATTTAGCCGAACATTAATACCAGTGAAAAGGGTATGATATACAGAAAATCTTTTCTCTCGTTGAGCGAAAATTAGTACGAAATAATGGCCGGTAATAACTGTGAGGAGTGTTATGAATGTGAGGGAATGTTATGAAGCCAATCTAGCAATTAATTAGTTACTTCGAAGAAACAAACAAATCAATTGCAAGTTCATTGACATATCCCCCCTCCTACGCAAAATACTATTGGTTGTTGTTTCGACCTCTGTGATATACCTTCATATTAAGTTTTAATTTAATTTCCATTTCTGAAGCTTCACATTGTATAAGATCTTGTTTGAATAAAGTCTTCTCCTTATACATAGAGATCAGATCTTGTTCATACCTGGAAAGAGAAAAAGTGAAAGTATTAGAATACTAAGCCAATGATTGATTTAACATACTTTAATGTGAGAAATTTTCGCGGGTTAAATTTTCGCGAATTTTGGGAAATTCGCGAAAATAAAACCCAAAAAAGGTCCAATTTTTCGCATTCGCGGAAATAAATCCCGTAAATTTTTACCAAT
>JAULBZ010007047.1:0-11834 GCA_032360805.1 Neoturris breviconis | reverse complement strand
TGACCGGCGTAGGCCAGGGCTTTCTTTGCCGCTCATCTGTGTTTCGAAAAGGCAAGAAGCCCTGGGAACGAGGTTGATGCAAAGCCCTATCAACAATTTTCAGCGTAAAAAGACATTGTTTTGACATTTTGACGATAAAGCAAAGTCTTTTTAATACAAACGGCACGAGCCGTCAGGGAACAGTATTGAAATCGTACTTACCCATTGAAATGTATCTTTGCAGAAACACTTGCACATATACATAATGCTAGTAAAACCTTCAGAGCATCCATGACGGCAAAATATACCTGAGGTTAGCTTGCGTCATTCAAGTTTTTCTCGCACGACATTTATATATCGATTTTCTTTGTTTGTATTTAAAATTTAAGAACCACGGGGGAACAAAATCCTAAACAGAACCCCAACGCATATCAATATTTAGCCTATAAGATTTTGTAATATATGTTCGGCCCTATGAGTAAATATGATTCCTTCTCCACTCTTTTTTCATACTATACAGAAATTAGTACAGTGAAAGTTTTTTGAAAATGTGTTCTTATATGCAGACCTGCATATAACTGCCAGACATTACCTGTGGAGGAGTGTCTTTTCAGTATTGTGTTCAGCTTTTAAGCTGAACACTATACTCGAAAAACACTCCACCACAGGTGAGTCTGGCAGTTATATTCAGATTTGACGTGTAAAATACCTTGCCACCACCCCCCGTCTCTTTCCTATTTCTAAGAAAGTCCTGGTAACTAGTAAAATATAATTAATTACGAACTTAAAGGGAATTCCCTCTTTGAAAAAATCCCCTTATTTTCATACACACAGCTGCAAAGCTATGTACATATAAAGCGCTTTTTTAGTTACACATTGCTGCCCACGTTAAATGCATGTAATATGTACAGCGGATAAATAATATTCGTTGCAACCAATTTAATTAATTTGCTTCTCTGCAATACCAAAGCAAGTAACTAAATTACAACCTCGTTCCTAGGGCTTCTACTCTCTTGACGTAACGTCAAGAGAGAAGAATCCCTGGGAACGAGGTTGACAAAATTAAGTTTTGAGAATAAGCGTTGACAGAGGGTCATAGTTCGGAATCCTGATAAACTTCCATAAACTATGAACTGAGTTGTCTTTTGTTTTATGTATCTATTTATCTATTGGATATTCAATTCTTACGAAAACTCTTGTAGTTTCTTCTTGTTTCTTTGGTTGATTTACATCAAGTGGAAAATTTTGTTCGAAAGCCAAAAGAAGTCATTCCACAATGAAATGTTTTCTTTCGGATTTTTCGCAGAATTTTCGGCCTAATGAAAATCAAACTTTGCTTTACGGAACGTTAAAAATAAACGACAATTTATATTCAGATCTGACTGTCAAACTTTTACTAATAGTTAGTTTTACTAATAGTGTTAATAGATCAAACGACAATAACACAATAATTTTGGTGCTGTTTCAACGTTGTTTAACCATAGTGTGACGTGTGTTAGTTGATTTCCACTAAGCGAAAAAATTCGTGCAAAAAGCAAAAGAAGACATTCAATTGGTAGAATTTCTACCAATGGAATGTCTTTTTTTGCCTTTGCACGAAATTTTCACATATATAATGCAAATTCACCTTTCTGAAGAAACGCAATTTGAGTAAAGTATACCGTATTTCCTCGATTAAGCCTCAACCCAACTACACCATTCCCCCCTTCCCCCCTCGAATAAGCCCCTTCCCAATTAGAATTATATACATATATGTGTTGTTGTATTGCCATTTGTCATACAAATTTCATGTTTGTTATTTAAAACCACATAAATATGTATTAAGACTTTAAAACAGAAAGGAAAGTTTGTTTTTATTAATAAGTTAATAAGGTTATTATTAATAATTAATATTAGTGATTTTTTTTTTAAGGAGAGTGGAAAGGGGGGAGGGGGCTCATTCGAGGGGGGAGGCGCTTATTTATTATAATTCTAGTTAATTCTTGTCTAAGCAAATAAGCGCTTCAGGTCGCTTAATCGAGGAAATGAAGTAGTAAATTTTTCAACAGACCGAAAGTTTTTCTTGATTCTTAACTTTTCTATGGATTTCAAACAATTTAAAACACGTAATAATTTCGGAGATTTTGATTATTCGGGTATATAGGCCGCATTTCCGCCGTAACTGCCGTATCCCGCCGTAAACTTCTGGAAACCTCCCGGATTTTACCGTTTTGCGTTAAAATTCAAACAACAGCCTTCTTAAATCTTAGACTATTATCCTGGTCAACAAGTGACGGCTGGCTTGAAACCTTCTGTGAATTAAATCTGCAAAATAACTTATACCTAACATTGTTCCCAGTAATTTTTCGTATCCTTAAAAACTGAATAGTTCTTTGCGTTCTAGCAACATGCGAAAAAAAAATGCTTTAATATTGATACAGCAGACACGCCGTGCACAAATATTTTCGAATGAACAATGAAATAAGGCTACAAAGGTTTAAATGTTCGAGATTACTTGGAAGAAAAAGATGTGTCAATAATTATTGGACACTGTCCGTTATATGTGATTCGACACAACCAAATTATATTTTGGTGAAAACCTTCTCAACCCGATTAAAGTAAATTCAAATTAAAACTACTTGACAGTTGTAAGTCTATACATAAGATACTCCAGTGAGCATATACTTGTTCAAAGTCCGCAGTAAAGACGTTAGAACAACGTTTTCAGCGTTGTTCTAACGTCTTTATTCCGCACTTTGAACAAGTGTTTGCCACTCACTGGGCTGCTTTATTGTTTAGACCGGGTTAAACTAGCTAAACTTAAGGAATTATCTTTAAAACGATATGAACAGAGACGAGCTTACAAACTTCTTGAATACTTACAATTTCTCGGTAGTCAGTTGCACGTGCGTATGTGTAGGACCATGGAAATAATAACAATTGACTGTATGCATGAACATTCCAATATGATTTCAATCCTACTTCTTGCTTAATTTCTGCAAGTTTTCGAGCAACTTGTGATACTTCTACTTCAGAGAAAGCTTTAAGGACGCAGTCCTTAAATCAAATAGAGAAAAAGGCCTTCGGAACGAAGTTGACTTTTTCATTTTTCTATTCAATCTAATTACAAGCTGGAATGAATGGAAAATTCTTCTTTTGGTATTCACAGGGATTTTTTTTGCCTAATCAAAATCAACGCTAGCACTCATTCACTTTTTTATTTCAGGAAAGAAAAACAAATTTTAATAAAACATTCTCATGTATCTTTCTTCACATATATTTATCTCATAGCAAGAATAGCATCAAAGAATCCATCGCAAAACTCCAATCCAGACGGTCTGATAAATCGCGAGGGAAGCATGAATCCATACCATTCCCGTTGAGTAGGGCGTAGTTCAGGTGCATATGAATATTTTACACCCAATTTCTCATATGTCCAATCAATGCTACCTCCAGCAACGGAATCTATAAGGAAACAAGAAATCCGTCTGAACAAACGTTTGGTCTGGTTAAGGTCGATTATTAAAAGCATTGGGCACTATTCAGTGCCCAATGTTTAAAAACGTGTTCAAAGTCCGCAGTAAACATGCTAGAACAACGTTTTTAAAGGTGTTCTAGCGTCTTTAGTGCGGACTTTGAACAAGTTTTTGCCCACCGAGTGTTCTCTCTCTCGATGTGACGTTTTCAATCAGTTGTAATGTGTTTTACAATGCAAGAAGCTACCTTGCAGATACACGACATCGGACCATTTCAACGTTGTTTCGATGTTGATCTGACGTCGCGTGTGAAAACTTACATAGTATATCTGCAGGTTGTCCAACTCGGAATTGTTTGCCATATCTTTTGCTTATACCATTACTGAAAACCTCCGCAACTCGTTTCTGAAAACAAAAAGGATTTAAAACATAGAAAAACATTCCAACTTTGCTGTGGTAATTTACCACAAGATTTTAACAGCATTTAGTCCTAATCACAAATACATGAAAACGAGACGTTGGACACTCAAAGTAGGACTTGTTGCAATGCAATAACCTTTTTGTGCAGTTAGGGCTATTGTACCTATGAAGTGATTTTGTTATACAGTACACTTCTCGATATAACGACATTCATTGCTCGTTTCCCTGGTTTTATTTTAACTCCTTTTAAAAACTTTCTGCACGAACGAACGAACGAACAAACGAACCTTCGATAACGAACTCTTGTTTTTACGAGTCAATTTTATGCCCTTTTAAGTAAAAAAACATTCCTATAAGCTATAAGTAAATAAATAAACTCGGTATAACTTCTCGATATAACGAACGTTTTTACATTATATCGAGAGTGTAGTGTAGTTAATCTCCGCGTTCCTGTTATTCCCGGGAATGTATTAAAAAATAAACAGTCTTATAGCTACAGTGAAACAACTCAGTGAACACATGACGCTTTTCCATCATAAAAAATAGATTGTTTTGACCGCATTCCGTAGTCTTTTACACCGTATTTATAATTTGAAGACAGAAATCACCTGTGGAGGAATTATACTCAAAAACACTCCTCCATTGATATCTGGGACCCAATGTACACTAGCTGGATATCAGGATCATAAATAAGATCAAATGGTCTGGGACGAGCTTACAATCTTCTTTAATACTTACAATTTCTCGGTAGTCAGTTGCACGTGCGTTTGAGTATGACCATGGAAATAATAACAATTGACTGTATGCATGAACATTCCAATATGACTTCAATCCTACTTCTTGCTTAATTACTGCAAGTTTTCGAGCAACTTGAGCTACTTCTACTTCAGAGAAAGCTTTGGGTCCACGATATATATCATCACATGGATATTGACTTGTCCCGGAGTCTGCAAAATAAATACACAATAGACTTTCTGTGTGAGATTCTATTTTGGTTGATTTAAAAATAGATTGTCGTAGAGAAACAAAGTTGACTCAATCACAGAGCCCAGAGAAACACCAGCGTTCAACATATAGGAGTCTGAAGATTGCTCATCTAGGACAAACAGTTATAAAGAAATGATTTCAAAACAGAAAGAGGGCGTATGTTAGAATTCGTTGTAATGTTAAAAATCAAGATATTTAAAGATTTGCGGCAGTTAATAGACTATATCAGTAAGTCTGTCAGACCTAGAAACATGCAGCTGACAGTTTTAATTCCACTTCTGACATATATGATGATATTTGAAACTCTGAAAAAAATAACATGAAAAATTGCTTTGTATTGGATAGATGATTATGTCGGACGGACGCCTGTTTTCAACTATCATAACTTCAAGCATAGAACTTTTATGGCTTAATCATTTGCAGAAAATAACTATGATGTCACTATGACGTCATCAAACGGTTTCTATTATGCTTTCAAAGTTATTACGGTGCCGCCACAAGCTGTCAAGTGACCAAGTATGAAGTTAAATCCCTGTTAAAAGGCACCATAGTATAGTGGTCAGTACGTTCCAACTTCATCGGAGAGGTCCGGGTTCAATTCCTGGTGAGGTGCCATGGTTGACTTAGCCTTTCATCCATACGTGGTCGGTAAAATGAGTACCAGCATGCTGGGGTAATAGGTCAACTTGATCTGGCGCCCTCCCCTACCCTCGTGGTAGGAGCTAATGAAAGAGGAGCCTTCGGGTCGCCTCCGACTGCGGTCAGCCAGCTTAATTGGATTACAGTGTTGCTTTTGTCCTTCGTCTTTTTGGCATTGCTTAAAACTACACTAGATCTGCTACGACGGAGGAAACGAATAGTGAAATCAATGTATTTGATGCTAGCACAAAAATCTACTAACCCCTGTCATCTATTGAATCCTACAACTCTGACAGAAAGCTATCAAATGTCCGTCGGACATAGTTTGGAATTTTATAATAAGCCTTTTAACAGAAATATGGTAGGAAAGATTTTGCTGATAATGGGAAGCAGACCTATATAGCGATAAGCAGTTGGGTTAGAGCAAAAATATGAGTTTTTAAAAACAAAAGAAACAGACGAATTTTTCTGAGAATTAGGGAAGCAAAAGTCTTTCACGAATTTATTTAATAGCTTAGTATAGAGTCCAGTGTTGCAGCGAAGGGGAGCCTGACACAAATTATAGAGAGAGTAACGAGTTTTATACATAGATACATAGAGAATAGAAGTCTGCGAATAAAATAATACGCCAGGGCGATGATCCTTGAGAGATGAATCTGTGTAGAAGTGTGTTAGGTCGATGAAACTTGCAATGGATTGGTTTCTTCGGAATAAAGAAACCAATCCATTGCGAGATCATTGACTTAGTACTCTCCTCTGTATATTTTATTTTTGAGACGGTCCCTAAAAATGTATAATTGTTAATTTCAGGTGTATTGTTAAAAACTATCTCATATGGACCAACATCCATAGAAAGTTGTAAGTTTGAAATACATCATATGGAGTTGCCTTGACGTTATCAAGAAAGGTTAGCATCTGCCCGTGATGGAAATTCTAGTGGTGGGTGACCATTATCATCCACAATAACCGGAAAAAGTGGTGGTCATCTGGTCGTTATATGGCTGTGAGGAAAGTTGACTTACTTTTGATAGGAGGATATTTAAACTGGGAATCCCAATTTCTGTTTGGATCAACTCCATAGCAACCATTACGTGATCGACTTCTGGTTTTTCTCCATAAGCGATAACTAGTATGTGTATATTCATATCCATCGGCATTGAATACAGGTAAGATGTAAAAGTCATATTTGCTCAATGCAGCATCAGCTTTTCTTTTTATTGCTGCGTCTGTAGATTGCAATAACTAAAAGAAAATAATAATTATTAGGTACAATCTTTTAAAGGTGCATAATCACCTTTTTTGGTCACTAAACATAATCAGAATATTTCAGAGTCTAAGAATGTCAAGAAGTGGCAAAACAAGCAATTCTTTTCTTTGAAAACAGAAAATGTTTGGCCAAAAAAGATGGCTGCCACACAGTGAGCATAGAAAATACATAATTTCCTACGACTTTAATCAACTATATATTCATTCTTATGGAGTCAAATCTTTAGAATATGTTACTACCGATATGAACTTTCATCTATACTACAGAAGGAAAAATTTGAAAAAACATCTGAGGGTGATTTTTTACCTTTAAAATTCCGCAGTAAAGACGCTCTGCTCATTCTTCAAATATGTTCTGATGTTTCAAAAACTAATTGCTTTTTCCCAATTCTGGGTGAAAGGATCGGCTTTTATTCCATTTTAAAAAAGTAATACCAGTATCGACATGTATAAAAGTTAACCTTTAAAACACACGTAGGTCTCGTGGATTGGACAAATTCTTGTCACAGAAACGGAATGCCTTAAATGATCCGTCCCATTTTGTATTTTTTGTTAGGTGTTATTAGATTTTTATGTTTTTAGCAGTACTATTTGACTTCTTTTAAGAAACAAATAAGAAATTTGGGTTCCAAAATATTGGGAAAAAGCCTAACTTTCTTATAAAAAGTGTATTAGAGTAGCAAGTAAACCACGAGTAGATTTATCCTAAAGGCCAGAAATATTATTATATTTTTTTTCGTTTTACCATACCTAACTCCTTCTCACTAGTTGTACCATTTGTTGTCACTCGTTTTCACTTGTTGTTACTCATTGTCACTCGTTGCCACTCGTTGTACATCACTTGTTGTCACTCATTGTGACACTGGGACCAAAAGTACATCAACGCTTTCTACGTCATAACAAATTTCCTTGCGAAGATCAACATAAACAATTTGCACTCGATTATCCCTCAGTTTTACTCGCCGTTACTCGCCGTCACTCGTTGTAAACTTGTTGCCACTCGTTGTCATTGGTTGTGTCACTCGTTGCCACTCGTTGTATCACTCATTTATAATTAATATATGTACTACGTGTATTATACACTTGAACGTTTGCACTTATTTTTTGAAATAAATAAAGTATTGTTCAAGATAAATCCAGTGTTTTGATTGGTTCATTTTTAATACGATTCGCGTAATTCATAGAAAGGTTGATTCAACTTCTTTTTGATATTACATATCTCCTTTTATTACGCGAATTTTTGCAAGATTTGCTTTATGTGTATGCTCTATGATACGGTAAGTGTCCATACGCGCATTAATTTTTCAAGTGGAAATCTAGCTTAGCGTACAAGTAACGTGTATGTAAAACATTATATACAAAATTCTCTCAATTGTTAGCGCTTACCAGGGGCTTGCCTTTCATAAACAAGATTATTTTCTAATTCACAAATTCAAACAAAAATAACTGTATCTATTTACTATATCCATTCATTAAGTAAGAGTCAGTATGGTACATACCTCCCTGAGTAAATGCATCACTGTTGCTGGAGATATCCATTCTCTTGCGTGAATACCACCATCAACCCAAACTGCTTCTTTAGGACCATTCGAATTTGGATGCGTGACCTAAACCGAAACAAAACAAGTAGCTAATCGCATTTTAACCCTATTAGGCATGGAGGCATTAATGCCCACGGGCATTTTTGCCGGACCATAAATAAATAAATTTTCTGACTTTTCCTGAATTATAATGTTTTTACTTGGGGATCCTAAAGCTGGGATAAAGCGAGCTTCTAATTAGGTGCGACATTTTGAATTAAATGTGGCGTTGATTTATACAGTCGCTCTTACGCTGCGTCTAATTTAACTCCGTGAAAAAGTGTGTTGCGAGAACATGAATTTAAAGAGTTTTCCATGAGTTACGCATGTCCAGTTTACAATTTTGATAGGTTTTTCAAAACACGCCTTTAAATTAAGTTCGACGCGACAAGTAAAATTGTATAGAGCGAATGTCAATTTTTTGTCGCACTTACGTCGATCTTAATTAATTAAGTTAGACGCGACATAAGATCGGCTCTCTAAAGCTACTCTTAGGTCTGTTAAGTATTAACATCTACGACAGTGTCATGTTTTACCTTAATACCAATCATGCTTCTTCTTTCGTATGTACTCCCAACAGAAAACGTTTCAGCATTAGGATATTGTCGTGCAAGGTTGTATAACTCGTTTTGGATCTAAATGGAACAAATTCTAAAGAACTTTTCAGATAGCGTTTTTTCTACAGGCATTCGTTCGCAATGCACTGTGGGTCCTTCGAATATAAGATTATAAAGATTGATTTCCATCAGCAGAAAGATTCCGCGCGAAATTCCCCCCACCTCTCCTTCAAAAAACCCAAAACTTATTAATATTAATTATTAATAATAAATGTATTAACTTAAAGGTACATAATCACCTTTTTTGGTCAGATTTTCAATTTCTATGTCAAATGAATGAGTGACGCACACTGAAAATGCTCAGAAAGTTTCAGAGTCTAAAAATGTCAAGAAGTGGCAAAACAAGCAATTCTTTTCTCTAAAAATAGAAAATGTTTGTCAAACAAGATGGCTGCCACACAGTGAGCATAGAAAATACATAATTTCCTACGACTTTAATCAATTATATCTCCACTAATATTCATTCTTATGGAGTCAAATTTTCAGAATATGTTAGTAGCAATATGAACTTTCATCTAGACTACAGAACGAAAAATTTGAAAAAAACATCTGAGGGTGATTTTGTACCTTTAATGACAACTGGTAATAACTAAATAAATGAATGACAACTGGTAATACGTAACAACACAAATCTGTATTACATTCATCCATCCTAATTCATTTAGTTGTGTTTTTCTTTTTTAATTTTCCCAAAAAAATAATAAGCGTCCCCTATTCTTACCGTTTTTTTTTTATACTGCAGAGTACATTGTGAGTCTCTTGATATCGCCTACAAATATTTTTTTATTATTTTGTCAATTGTAAATTTAAATTACTTACGGTGCTATATCTATTGTAACCCTCATAATTATATGAACCACTAAAAGCAAAGTTATGATTGGATTGATTTTCTTCTTGTACAATTTTCTCTAAATCTTCAATGATTATTTGATATTTTAAACCTGATAAAGCTGCTTTAACTTCATCAACATCAGCAGCATATACATGCACATCAATGATTCCACCAACATGACTTGGTTCCTTCCATACATCTAACTAATCAAGATAGAGAAATTGGAATATTATGTGGAAGCCTAAAGAACTCGGGAAATTTACCTTGAAATAACGGGAGTTGAAAATAATCAATAAATAAAGTTCCCACGTCATTTTTATTTAGCGATAACTTTTTTATTATTAATGGTATGGTATTGAAATTTTGTGACTTTTCTTAACTTTTATTAAGGATTAGAACTATGAAATATAATTTGGACATTTACGTTATTTCCCCAGGAGCAACTTAATTCTGAACAGGGGATAATTTTTTTGAAAATACAAAAATTTGTTAAAACAGTCCCGGTTGTTGCTAGGCTATACTTTTAACAGGCAAATACTATTTATAGAAAGAATAAATGAAATATATGAATTTTTTGAAAATTACAGACTAGATTTCACATTTTACAGACCAGATAGTACAGTTTACAGACCGCAAATCTACTGTTGCAGATGACGTCATAACAGGTAGCACTGACGTCACTAAGTCGATATTTTATGCCATAGTGTTTGTATTGAGTTGTTCTGTGAGTGTACCAAGTTTAATATCATAATCGTTAGTGGTTCGCAAATCATAGCGCATTACCATTTTACAGCGCTCTACAGACCGAAAATCCAAATTTATTGATGACGTCATAGCAGGTACCAGTGACGTCACCAAGTCAATTTTCTTGTATCAAAGTATTTGTATTGAATTGTTCTATAAGTGTACCATTTTTAATGTCACAAGCATTAGTGCGTCGGTAATAAAAGGCCGCCGACACTTTGCGGCCCTCTCCGGGCATACAGAGGCCAAAAAGCCTGGGTTTAATAGGGTTAACGCAAATCACTAAATTTAAATAAATAGATAAATAAATAAACAAAAAAAAAACAAGAAAATAAAGAGCGAAAGATCATCGATGGCATCGTTAATGCAGTTATTGCCAGGGCACGATAAAAAGAAAGAATGAACAATGAAATGAATGAATTATGCTTACCCGATCACCTAGATTTTTAATCCATTCATGGACAAACTTCACCTCAGCTGCTGTTCCTGGTGTTATTCGAAATACTTTGTCTCTAAAAAAACGCAAACACCCCGGCATTTTAAACTCACAGATAGCGACGCCATTATGCATAATATTCCCCATAAGAGTACCGGAAAGTTGTTTTTCCGCAAGCATTATAATAATGTAATATAAAGGACTACATCATCACATCAATCTCGTTTCAGGCTCTTATATTTTTGCTTTAATAAATAACCTAACAATAACTCAAACCATACCCAATTGCTAAGGTTATTAGGGCTATTCAGTAAACCGTATTAAGGGGCTAGCCAACCCCAGTATTAGGGCTAATCATTAAACCCTAGTATTAGGGCTAGTCAGTAAACCCTAGTATTAGGGATAGTCAGTAAATCCTAGTGCTAGTGCTATAGTTCCAACCCTGCGGCCACACCTTTTCTTGATGTAAAAAGTTGTTGTTTACTTGTGGATACAATATTTACGCCATTTTATTTAAAGCATGTATAGAATATAATGACATAAATATATAAAGGATAAACCATTACCTTTTATTACTTATGAGGAACGAAACAGTAATTATATTAAGCATTAGAGACTAATTAAATGGTAATTATCTCACGACTTTTTAGAAATTAAAGCTTTTAAAACTACCATTACATCATAAGTCTACCAATGGAACGTATTTTTCTCCCGCGAAATTTTCCACCCCATTGAAATCAAACTTATATCGTCCTAAACACAAAGAAATTCAGAGTGAAATCTTAGAAACACCCAAACTCGAATTCATTCAACATAGATATGTTAATTCCTAACTACTAAATAAATATAGGAAATTATAACCATAAAACATACTATCAG
>JAULBZ010007046.1:0-11836 GCA_032360805.1 Neoturris breviconis | reverse complement strand
GTAAATAGCTAATCCCTTACATCATTGTAATAATGTATCTTACAGGAGCAGTCCAAAGCAAGATGTTACATGAAGAAATGTTAGGTAAACTTCATTATTATATCACAACTTTGGAAGAAATGTGACTTGTTGGAAAGCACGTCTATCCTGTGTCACACTATTGTTTGAATTAGCCCTGGGAATTTATTGTTTTGAATGTCCCGGGAACACTTACCTCGTAAGCCGTGAGATTAGAATGTTTTGCAAGCACTTTCTGAACTATAAAAAGTGCAACCATCTAAGTTAAACTTTAGTACGTGTAACCAGCATTTCAATTTCTCGTAAAGAACAAGCAACAAGCAAGATACTATCTGTATCTGTTTATCCACTCTTTCTTTCTTTGATTCTCTGCAAATAATTGCCATTCCTCCCCCTTTCCTTTTTGATTATTATAAATCATAGTTTACAGCAGCATCATTATCACATGTCACTCAGCGTTTGTATTAGACAATACTATTATTGTATTATACTTTACCATTTTTCAGTGAATTGATGAAAGTGAAACACATATTCAATACAATTTCTATCGTTATAACTCGAATTATAACAAGGCGTAAGAAAGATAATCAACTAGCATAAATAGCGAGGTACGTGCTCGTCAAGGCACATAACAGATAGACCCATACTTCATACTGATTGCTGTCAGTGCATTATAACTTGTATACCTATTCACAAGTAGGCAATGTCTCGTTTTCATGTATTTGTGAATAAATCGATTAAAATGACGTCATTTACGTATTCCATTGTTTTGAAGAAATAATTATATGCTAACTGATATTCTTCAGCGCAGGAGAATCGTCCCTTCACGCTCCATTTTGCACCCTTGGACAATGTTCTATGCCTCCTGTCCCAAATCTACAACACATTTTTATTCTTACTCTCCCTTGCCTCATTCTAAGGAGAGATGGGGATGAGGAAGGGAGGGTGATAAATTCCATTTAAATTAATTAGGAACCCCACTACTACACCCCTTGTAATTATTGACACCTCTCTCCAATGAAGTGCAATTTATCTAGTATGATCCAGTAAAAACATGCTTTTTAGAACTTAGTACTTAGTACTCTTAGTAAGGTCAAGAAATTTTATCTATCATGCTTACACTTTCTATCCTATAAGAAAGAGAATATAAAATCCAAAACAAAAGAATGAAAAATAGAAAAATCATTAAAATTCATAAATAAATACAAAATATTGTTGTGATGGTAATAGTTAGGGGCAGGGGGATAGAAACATCGCATTTCAATTTATTTACACATGCCGTCCTTAATTTGTATTCGGACATTTATCACGCTTTGATGACTCTTATAACCAGCCCAGTGAGCGAAGTGTCGTTCAAAGTCCGCAGTAAAGACACAAAAACAACGTTGAAAATTTTGTTCTAGTGTCTTTATTGCGGGCTTTGAACACGTTTTATCAAACTGGGGTGACTTATTACCTACGATTTATCTATCTATGATAGACAAAAGAAAACATTCCATATTGATAGAAATTGACGTCACACATCATGAAATGCTTTCTTTTGGCTTTCGCGGATTATTTTTGACCTGTTTAATAAAAACTTGCTGCCGAGAATATTTCTAAAAAATACCCATATTCCTAGTCTGATAGAGCCAAACTACAGAAATGTGGGCCATATTCGGCAACTTTCACGCTGTTATGGATCATTTCTGTATTGCTCAAAGTACAATGCAATAAATTCCTTTTTCTACAGCTTTTTGTGCAGTTTTTATATATTAAAATTACTTTTATACTGTAGACTAGAGAATAGTCGGTCTATATAGATGACACCATGTACGGAGGAGTATACATTTCTTATTCTACAGATGCTTTTAACATTAAATACACGTACTGAAATATGACAAAAACAACGTTTTTAAGAATATTAGGCTAAAACTTGACCAAAAGTTAAGAACATAATAAGAACAATTTAGGCTGAAATGTTTTAAACATTCCAAGTTCATGTAATTGCTCAAGCTCGTCCCAAGCTCCTTTTGACTTTTTTTTTATTTTTCTCGGGAAGGTCCGAGAAAAATAAAAAAAAGTCAAAAGGGGCTGGGGACGAGCTTGGTATTTGCTTTGATCATTAGCTGCTATAGCTAAAGCCATGCATCCATCAAACTCGTCGCAGCCAATAAGATCATTTGCTTTTTAAATACCTCTAATAAAAGTCCCCTTTAATAAATCTTCTGTCTAATAAAACCTGAAATAATAAAACTCTCTACTAATATGCATTCATTAGAGGATATACATTAGACCAAGTATCAATAACTTTTTTGAGTGCCGAGGGCCGAGAGATTAGGGGCGGGGGCCGAGAGCCATGTAAGCGGGTCGAGGGCCGGAGGTCGAGAAACTCTAGAACTCAGAATTATATTCCAAAGCACACAATTCCACCACTCGCCTTTATAGAAACTTTTCCGCAGATGCTAAATATATCTTTTGTAATGAAAGAGTCAGAGAGTTACCATAAGAAACGAGGAATATTGAAGGATATATTAAAAAAAGAATCTTTTTCAAATGATAGTTGATTACCCAAAATATTAAGCTACTTTCTACCGATTGCACAAGTTTCGGTTTGTTATGATCAAATCGAAGGAGAGTGTAATTTGAGTAGATAATATAATCTCGTTGTATAAAAATTCCTTAAAATTAATCATTTTTTTGTGAACCTGGTTTCTATTTATTCACTAGAACATTATTAAGTAACATAACAGTAAGCCAGCGGTAACTCTTCCCAGTAGGCAAAAACTTGTTTAAAGTCCGCAGAAAAGACGCTAGAACGATGTCGGACGACGTTGCTTTACTGTAAAAAAAGGTTTTGCCCACTGTAGATAGCTCCATAGAAGATAGTTGTTTTTATGAACGAAGAAACCAGTCTCAATCAACATGTTAAACAAACTTTCGCTTTAAACACTCAAGATATAAATGTAAAAGAAAAAATGTACTTTATAGAGTAAATTCTTGTGCTTGTCAGACGATATCATAAAAATGATGGCTGAGGTAGTAATGAAGAAATTATCAGAGAAAATGAAATGTAAATTATGTCAAGAGGTTTTATTTCAACCCAGAACGTTATCATGTCAACACACGCTTTGTAGCGTTTGTTTAGATGATATTCTTGCATTTCAAACTGACGGAGGAGCAACGTTACAATGTCCTGATAAATGTGAAGGCATTTTAAGAATTAGTTCTACCTCGACTGTCACTTCAACACTTAGTTCAAGTAGCGTCGGTTCGTGTTTTGAGTTGCAGCATATTTTGGATATTTTGAAAGAAACAAAAGACACGTGAGTTGTTATATTTAAATTTAAGTGTAACAGGAGGATCTCTCCATGTGATTTCTATGACGTTAGAACTAGCCTGAGTTCCAGTCCCTAACTACGACAAGCTCAGGCTAGTTAGAACACCTACTTTCAGATTCCCACATGCGCAGCTCAGCCAAAATAAGTCGCTTTCAAAACGGACAAAATCACGTTTCCAAAAGGTTCACATTGTTCTTTTTGGCAACAAAAACGGAAAAACGTACAGTATAAGAGCATCTTTTTGTATATTTTATAAATATATATATATGTTCTGACCCGATTATCAACGCTGACCCGATTATCCACGCTTGGCTGACCCCATTATAAACAGGCCGGCCCGTTTATAAACGGGTCGACCTGTTTATAATCGGGCCAGGCGTTGTCAATTGGGTTGACCCGTTTATAATCCGGCCGCGTTGATAATCGGATCAGAACATATATATATATCTAGGCAAGACTTGTAGAAGTAATTAAATCGAATATGCAAGCTTGAATGAGACCACACAACACTAATCCCACCACGCTTTCACAATATTTTCTTCGAGTTTTGAAAACATAACAAAACATGTCTAGACATAAACATGTCTAGACATCCCCACCAACTTATGAAAGATTTTTAAGAACGTAAATGGATTTGTGCGTAAATACAAATGCATAGCCTGAGCTTCAGTCCCAAACTACAACAAGTATGGTTGTTGGTATGGTTCATGGTTATGGTTATTGTTTATGGTTATAGTTTATGGTTAGAGCTTGTAGTTATGATTTACTATGGTTTACGATTATGGTTGTTGTTATGGTTCATGGTTATGAATTATGGTTACGGTTTATGGTTACGGTTTATGGTTACAGTTTATGGTTACAGTTTATGGTTACAGTTTATGGTTACGGTTTATGGTTACGGTTTATGGTTTATAGTTATGGTTTTGGTTTTGGTATGGATATGATTATGGTTCATGGTTGTAGTTAAGGTTTATTGTTACCATTTATGGTTTATTATTATGGTTATGGCAAGATTATGATATACTTATGGATATGGTTTATGGATATGTTTTATAGTTATGGATATGGTTGTGTATTTGTTATGGCATATGATTTATGATTTATAGTTTATCGTTATGGTATGGTTATTGTTAGGTTGTCGTTTCTGGTTATTGGTTATTGGTTATGGTTATTGGTTATGGTTATTGGTTATGGTTATAGTTTATGGTTATAGTTTATGGATTATGATTCTGTTTTATGGTTATGGTCATAATTATGGTTATAGTTATGATTTTGGTATGGGTATGAGCTTAGTATAGTTATGATGATATGGTTATTGTTTGTTTATAGTATGGTTATTAGTTGGTTATCGTATTGTTATTGTATGGGTATGGATATAGTTCAGTTTATGCGGCAGCCAAAAATGCTACAATGGAAATCGGTCTTTGCGCATATTAACTTCTGCGAAATCTTTTTTATGCAAAAATTTATTCATGCAAAATGTTGAATTTGTTTCTGTATTCGAGGGAATTTGTTGTTTTACTTTGTGAGATGGGTGGGAATAAATGAATATGGATTGATGGTGTAGAACATGGCGACCGACTAGATACTATACATAATTTCATAAAAATAGAGGATTCCACAAAATAAGGATAACGCAGAAATCCTTTGGCTCGCATGAGCGTTTAATTAAAAGCTTGTTTAATGCTGCGTTGTTGAATATAAAACACATAAAAAGCACAAAACAAGCCCTTCGAACCTTGGTTTTGAAATAACTTTGCAGAAATCCTGATTTTCTCTGGATCAATTTCAACCAGAGATCTTCTCGAAGCTTTCCATTAAACATGTTCCATTTGAAAATGAAAATTAACATCTTTCCACTCTCGAACGTATAAATCGACCAAATGTAGAAGGAACGCCGCTTCGTGTTTTTGGTCGACACCATCTTGGATTTATTTCACTGTAACGTGGGACATGTTGTCATCACCATTCTCTTTTTGAGAAGCTGGTCATAAAAAAATATAACGCATTGTGTGTAGACCGAGAGCAGAAAGATCGAAATGGAAGGCTAGATCGTTCGCAAGGCAAGCAACCTCGTATAAATTTATTTATTTATTCTTTCTTTAACGTTAGTTTATACATATAGTTTCGTAAAACTAATTTACTCCAACAAACCTTTCACGTTAACGCAGTTAGGTCGGCACGTGTTCACCGTGTTAAATCAACACTGGGAAATAATGTCCAAAAAAAGGCCAAAATTAATCTTTTTTATGCAAACGTCAACGATTTTGTATGTATTGGTATTACGCGAATCTAGTCTGGGAAGTAGTTTGTAACTTTGAAGTTGGTAATGTGCATCCCATTGTCTGTCATTTTGTTCAAATTCGAGTACGGCTTTATCAGTTCGGATTTCCGGATTATTCCCGATTCCATCTTACAGCCGCGGCAACTCTCTGAAACGCACAACTCCAGTCTAGTTTGGAAAATACCCAGATGTAGATTCGTGCATGTTTCACATGAAACAAAATTCCAATGATAGATATTGTCTCAATTGCTCAGTTTGTCAAGATAACTTTGACTTTGCCAGAGAGTTAGGAAATATCTGAAGATCCATCTTGGGTAGAACAAATTATGTGCACCGTGTCGACAATACATTTACGAAAACCTTTGCAAAGTACCATGACACGTGATTAATTTCTATTTAGAAAAATACCAGCATGCATTGCATGTCAAGGCGATTCTACTACCCGTCGTTCCTGTTCTGTTTGCAGTGGAAAGATTTGTGAATCATGTTGGGAACAACATCCATGTGAACCAAAGATGTCAACACCTGTTATATTCGATGACAGATATGATTCATTTAAAGCAATATGCGAAGAACATAATGCCTATGCAAAGGAAGTTTGCTTCGATTGCGAGAATAAATTCATCTGCATATACTGCACAAATAGAAGCCACAAATTACATCGTCGTGATACTCTTCAAACTCAAGCTGAATCAACAAGAGAATCGATGTTGAAGCATCTTAATAAAACCAAACAAAATGCTCCAATATCAAATATTGCGTATGGAGATGAAGTTAAGAAGATTTCTCCATTTAGAGAATTATTTGAAATTGAATTACAGGAAAGAATATTAAAGAAGTTAAGAGAACAGGCTGTTTCTTTAAACAAAGAAAAAGAAAAACTTCTTATTCAGTTTGATGAAAGTGTGGATCAATTTAAATCAGATCTGGATGGTTTTTCTTTACTTGAGAATGATTTTGACAAAGCCTTTTCGATATTTACTGATAAAGTTATGGAAAAAGAAGACTTTGAAATTTTATCGGAAATGAACGAAATTATTCGAAAATCTGAAAGTTTTGCATCCGCACATTATTTCAAAGCAACTCTAAAGAATGATGGAGATGGCGGTGAAAATTCACTTGGTTTGTTAGAAATGGATTCTTTCGCAGAGAAATCTCTCCTCGAAAATGACGATCTTATCCAGATAAACTATGACGAATGTTACTATAATTCTGTGCGAAAAGTAGACGATTTAAACACTCTACTCAACTCTATCTCAGGTACTACCAGACTAGGCTGTTAGTTAGCTACTTCTTTCTTCTTTTAACGCTTATTTTTTATGAATCCACAACCTCTGATCATCATTGAAAATATGTTGTTTTGGATGTTCCTCTCAATGTTTATCACACGTCAAGTGCAAAGTCTTATTGTTGCTTGAATTACTCTAATAAGAGTGCCCTTATCAGTACGTAGCTACAGTGTGCAATATTTTCAATTCGTGGTACGCATTCGAAAAGTGCACTAATTGGAATTAACTAATGTATTGCATTAATGTATAGTACAATGCCTCTCATCTGTAATACGAATAGATGAAACCGAGCAGTTATATCATTTTTAGATATATTTTCACCATTAGATATTGAAGCATCAATTCAAAAGACTGACGGAGAATTGATTGCATTCATGAGGTAAATTTATAATTTTAAATGATTGGTGACTGTCATTACGTCCAAAATTCTAACTGCTAATTATTAATGTTTGTTATCCTTTTCCCAAAAATATGAAAAATAACAAAATACTGAGTATTACAAACACGGATGACCATCACAATATACCTGAAAAAAGCAGTAATTTATGAAACAAAAGAAATAACGCTGCAAAAGTTACTGACTGATATTTAACACACATCTCAATCTATCATCCAATATGGAGGTATCTTTTATGGGGATCATGACGTAAATTGTATAGAACTTTCCTATATTGTTTATTATTTGACACACATCTCAATCAAGAAGATCATCCAATATGTATAGGATTTTCATATATTGTTTATTATTTCAGAAATGTCAATGAGACAAAATCATTTCCTGGTAAGTCATATTAATTTTCTTCCACTTAACCCTATTCCTACTGGAGGGGGGAGGTTGTTCCACGTCGTGTGGAATGTCTTCGTTTGACTTGCGCGCGAAAATTTCTGAATAATAGAAATCAACCTTTAGAATTAGAAAATTGATCCTTACAAATATTTAAATCAACAACGCGATCAATAATATTTTTTCTATTCCTATTAGCTACTTTGAACATCGGCTCCCTTACAAATTAAATTCGATCAAATTCAAAATTAAATACTTTTTAAATAGCGAAAATGTGATGAGTCTGAATCTGTTGCATTGAGGTCAGTTTTCGGATTTTTTTTTTACATACAAGAACATACAATTAAGGTATTTAATATTGGGCCCTCTATCCAAAAACGGTAAAAATTGGAAATTCGTTGATTGATAGTTCACTAACTAGAAATGAAACTCTCAAACTAAAATATCTCATTTGTTTCCTATCCATTTGGTAATTCTTGAAAATAGATTGGGTTACACACCGTCACCGGTAGCTTGTCTTTGCAGCTTGTCTCTGCAGTAAAGACGACACAATTCTTTTGCCCACAGGAAAAGGGGTTCTATAATCTTTTGTTCAATGTTTGGTAGAAATAACTTTATTGGTTGTTTTATCAACCATTTAAATCATTCAATATCACAACGAATGTACAATAGCTAAGTATTTGTAATGATTAACATTAATCGAAACTATATACTCTAATACTTTCAAAACGGTTATAAAGTTTTTATAAAAGCCACCATCTATGTACAGAGAAAGCATAGGCGAAAGTGAAAATGCCTTATAAGAAAGTGCAGCAGAAAAATTGAGTTTAGATAAATTCGCTGTTGAAAATAAAATCTTTCGAAAGAGAGGTTCCAATCTCGACAATACGGCAAAAATGGTATGCCACAAAGTTGAAATAATGATAAAAAAAATCACTGTGGAGAAGGGGTTTTGAGCATAGGTTCAAGCCTTTGTAGCCTAAAGCTATGCTCAAAAATCCCTCCTCCACATTGATTATTTGTCCATATTCAGAGTATTTTGCATCTTACTTGTATACGGTACTCTCTCACGTTTACTGTGGTACGACCAATATGACAAATCATCAAATATCACTTAAAACGTTACGTTGCGATTTCAGTGATCTCAGTGATCGAAATAAGAGTAAATGATTACTATAAAAGAGTGAGACGAAGCCTCTTGAAGCTCCTATTGAGGCCATCTTCTATCATTACGTTTTATATTTCAGATATATTTGGATTAATCCATGAAGATAAAATTGACTGTTTACAGTTATTACTAAAATATCAACCAGATATCATTCATAAGAAGGGTACTGAAAATAACACATTGTTCCACTTAGCAGCACTTGGTGGCAAGGATGAAGCATTAAGCTTGTTACTACAAATAAACGATGAACATGTTAATGATCAAAATATAAATAACGACACAGCATTGGTATTAGCAGCTATTAACGATCATATATCGTGTGTGGAAATTCTAATAGAACACAATGCTGATCTTGATGTAGAAGGCCATGACAGTAACACAGCACTGATATCTGCAGCTATGAAAGGGCATTTATCTTGTGTAGAGATGTTAATAGAACACCATGCTAATCTTAACGTTAAAGGCTATTACAGTAACACTGCATTAACATTAGCAGCATTAAATGGCCGGACGTCGTGTGCAAAAACTCTAATAGAGCACAATGCCGATCTTAATATAAGAAATAAACATGGTAACACAGCATTGATATTAGCAGCTTCTAGAGGTCATACATCGTGTGTCCAATTTCTAGTAGAGCGCAATGCTGATCTTGATATAAAAGGTAATTATGGTGATACAGCATTGATTCGTGCAGCTTTTAAAGGTCATACATCGTGTGTAAATATTCTAATAGAACATAATGCTAATATTAATTTGAAAAGAAATGATGGTAATACAGCATTGATGGTTGCTATAAGAATGGAAAAGCTCGATTGTGTTAAGGTATTAATTAATAATAATGCTGATATCAATATTATGAACAATGATGGTAATACTGCGCGTAATTTAGCATGGTGGAATGTTGATATCAAAACAATGCTAGACCACCTCTTGAAGTAAATGCAAAAAACATAGATTGGTTATTTTATGACAACGATGGAATGGACGAATACAGATACGAAAACGAATATCTCTATATTTGGTAACTTTACAGTCCATATATAGATACGCTTGTAGTTATATTGCACAGTTTTTCACGTTGTGAACCTAAAATATTGAGACAGCATTTAATTTGAAATCTAATTATCTTGTCACAAAGATTATACGATATGATTCTCAGAACCCTAAAAAGCCCAGTAGAAATAGAGTTAAAGGTTCATATTCATTAGCGGAATATTCTGCAATAAAGCAATTGACGAAAAACGTTGTTCTAGCGTCTTTACTGCGGATTTTGAACAAGTTATTCCCACTGGGTAATAATTCAAATAATTTGATTGCTTTCAATTCCAAATAAGCTTTTTTTCTCACAGAAACTAAAATAACTACTTCAACTTCGAAGCCAAATTTAGTAACTTCCGCGATGAAATTTCTGTGTCTTCGAAACATATCGCCAAATAGCTCCGATATTTGTAACATTGTATATCCCGAAAGGAAGAATAGAAAAAAATATTTGGAATTGAAAGCAATCAAATTATTTGAATTATTACCCAGTAGGCAAAAACTTATTCAAAGTCCGCTGTAGAGACGCTAGAACAACGTCAAACAACGTTGTTCTAGCGCCTTTATTCGCACAAGTTTTTGCCAACTACGAGGCTGGTAACATTAAATCCACTTACATAAATATTAGTGATTTTTAATTCGTCATTACCGCTCCGAATATACAGGGTTGGCATAATTGAATAATCATATATGTGTCTGGCGTAAGTCTTGGCAAACAAATTTAGGACGTAAAAACGATATATACAAGAAATATACGAATAAAATATGATCTAAATATATATACATGCCCTAATTAAATCACATCTTTGGAAGAAATGTAATTTGATGGAATGCACGTCTATCGTGTGTCACACCATTGTTTGAATTAGCCCCGGGAATTTCTTTTTTGAATGCCCCGGGAACACTTAACTCATAAGCCGTGCAATTATAATGTTTTGCACGCACTTTTTGGACTAAATTAAGTACAAACATCTAAGTTTAACTTCAGTACGTGTAACCAGCATTTCAATTTCTTGTACAGAAAAAGCAACAAGTAAGAGACTCTTTCTTTCCTTGATTCTCTGCAAATAATTGCCTCTACTGTCCCCTCTACTTTTGCTAATCATAAATCATAGTTTCTAGCAGCACCATTATCCCATGTCACTCAGCGTTCTAAGTCAACTGGCTGTCTCCAGCTTATGTGGCTACTTCCCTCTCTTGCTCTCTTGCTTATCTCTGCTTGTTCATAGCTTCCTTCCCCTATGCTCTATAGATAGCTAGCTTTTTGATAGTGTTGTTCATTGTTGGTGTTATGAGTATAAATGACACATCAACAGACTTTAATTCTGGCTGTCTCTAGCTTATGTAGCTACCTCCCTCTCCTGCGTATCTCTGCTTGTTCATAGCTTCCTTCTCCTATGCTTCTCTCTATAGCTAGCTAGCTCTTTAATAGTGTTGTTCATTGTTGGTGTTATGAGTATAAATGACACATCAACAGACTTTAATTTTGGTAATGACAGGGGGGAGGAAGGAGGGTGTTCTCAATATTATTTCTAAAAAAATAAACCATTTCGTATGTATTTATTTTTGCGAATGACCATTTGTTAGGGGTGAGTAACACATTGATTTTTTTCTTTTCTTAAGGACTTTTGAAAATTTAATTTAGGCACTGTTAACTGCATTATGTCCGCTAAGGGGGGATGGCGTCTGGAGTTTTAAAAAGGATGTCTGTTAAAAATCCAAAATTACTAACGAAAACAGGAAATGAGATTAAAGTCTTCGATATCGCCTTTCGTGTTTTATTTAAAATACGTCGCAGACTCGTTTTCCACTCGGTCAATCAAAAATACAAACAAAAAAAATTAACCTAATCAGCTTCGTCGGTAATATTTCGGTTTTCGTTGCTATTCTGCATCGGTATTCGTATGAATTTCAGTGAACATTCGATGTAAAACA
>JAULBZ010007045.1:0-11836 GCA_032360805.1 Neoturris breviconis | reverse complement strand
ATGATGTCAGTATGTATAAATGATGTCAGTATGTATAAACGATGTCAGTATGTATAAATGATGTCAGTATGTATAAATGATGTCAGTATGTACAAATGATGTCAGTATGTATAAATGATGTCAGTATGTATAAACGATGTCAGTATGTATAAATGATGTCAGTATGTATAAACGATGTCAGTATGTCTAAATGATGTCAGTATGTATAAATGATGTCAGTATGTATAAACGGCAAAATGACATAAGTGTTTTCAATTGAACATATGCTGAGCATACAATTAATGATATGCAACAGTGGTCAAAATAATCACTGTGGGTGAGTTTTGCAGCCTGAAACAATGCTCAAACATCATTCCTCCACAGTGGTTATTTTCTCTTACTGTTGAATGACTGTTTCTGTGGTGAGAATCGAATCTGGTTTATTGTGACGAGAATAATAATTTTCAACATTTAGGAAAATGTCTTAATCCAAAATTTTTAAAATGAAAGATTTTACTCCCTAAAACACAGGCTTCTAACATTGTATATATTGTTTTGGCGGTAGTTTGAAAATAACGTTCACGTGCACCCCGATTTCAAAATAGCTAATTAATTATAATTCGTTAATTATTCAAACTGTACAAAAAGTTGCTATAGACAAAACTAAGAGAAGAGAATAAATTAGACATTTCATATAAAAGTGTACCCCATGCATCTTGTTACAAGTGAGTAACCACAGAAGAATCTCTGATAAAACAAATGATGCAAAAAGTTACTATTCTATTCTTCAGTTCATTCCAACGCATGTATGACAGCGTGGAACAAATTTGAATTTTCATGCTGTAACATCAGATCAGATTTTGAAGCTTTCTGAGTAAGCTGAAATTCTAAATGATTGCATAAATTTCACTTGTCTCAAATATTTTTGTTGTGGATTGCAGGTGATTTTATCATTCTGTAGGAAAGCATATAAAATATATCTTGCTGATATTTATTGATTGTCATGTTTTTTGTTTTTTGACAACATTAAAAGCCAGCCGCCAATGGCTAAATACATAAAAGAATTCACTTATGATTAATTGAAAGGAATATTATAATAAAAACTTTTTTGTGAGTTTCTTTGTTTTTGGAAAGATTTGGTTTTCATTATCGTGAAAAGACCCCTTCCGAAGATTTTGGTCATTTTTATTTTACCAATTAAAAATTTGCCAAAATTTAGAGTTTTAAGCTAGTCAGAAGTAGTATTTTGTAGCTTGGTGTTAATCTGGAGGTTATAATGAAGTCAAAAAAGGTAAAACTAATGCCGTATTATAAGTTCATTTTAGAAGATAAAGTGAAAAATTTCTTCCTTGTTCAAACAGTCTTGTAAATGTTTTGTAATTGGCCTCTTCCTGCTTCTATAATTTTACTACAAACATATTTACCTTGGCCTTTGATAGGTTATTGACAACACGCTTCATTAAGTATGAATAATCTCCTCTAGTTACATGAATCACATGTTCTTTAAATGTATTTTTTCCCAAATATTTAAAAACATCATCCTCAGGACCACATGATATATCTATAAGATGGATTAAGACTTTTAACTATAAAAAGTAGAAAATAAGAGTTTTAAACCACTCAATGCAATTAAGGAGGATTTTTCAGAGGACAATGACAATATTTTTGCGAGTCTTAAAAACAGAGCCTGTTGTTAAATTTAGTCAGTGTTTCATATTTTTTGCAATTATTATTTCTCAAAAATTTCTAATTTTAAATTTTTTTTTAGGAAATTGTGAAATTTGGTCCAAAAATTCCTAAAAATTTGGTTTTTCTTATCTTGCTTCACTGGAGAATGTTGTGTGATGCTAACAACCACACTTTTATGTGCTCTAAATTAACCTTTATCGAAATTCATAGTGGCGTTGGTCGTACCTAATAGAAAAATGTGCCAAATCAACATTTTTTGTCAAAATTTAATGACATCATAGCTCAATATTGACAGTAAAAAAATTACACTCCAAAAGTCTGGTCGTTTATCCTGTCCATCTGTACATGTCTGCCTGTCTTTCCGACGCGACGAAGTCTGTCCCTCTCGCTGGATACCAATGAAAAGCCATATTGATTAAAACTATTTGATTATTCGAGCACTGGAGCCATATGAGGGCCTCAGGGCCTAGTAACTATATATTTCTAGCATAATTCGCTTGTCATTCTTGTACGAAAGTATTCGGTTCCGTAATTTTGTCCCACCGCAGCTTATCCGCCATATACTAAACGAGCAAAGAGTCACAGTCTCGCTGAACCAGATTATTCACTAGAGGGGTACAAATTTTTCGCAGATCTTGCCAAATGAGCTACGCATCCACGTCGGAAAGACAAAGTATGTTTTGTTCAAAACAATCGTCTTTCTAACAGCCAAAAAAATGAAGTTATACCATACTACTTGGGATACTTGGTTTGAAACATACCTGAGGTTGTAGCAGAAGCTAAGCGTAAATTGTAACTGATGTCTTTATCATTAACAATTTTAAATAAACGTGTATTATAAGGACTAATTTTCTATAATGAAAAACCAAAATTAACTTTAATATAAGCAAACAATAACTGTAAACCATAAATAACCATTATTAAATGTCTACCACAAAAGAATGTAAAGGTTTTGTACATATATCAGAATCTAGGAATTTAGACTAAAATGAGACACAGAATTGAAATTTAAAGTTGCAAGAATAACAGATCTAAATAATCATTAATATGGTTTTAGTGTACCTTATTTTACCTTATTCTAAATGTATGCATTGTAGAAGCACACCACTACTTGCTGCTGCCCCTCCCAACAACAAGCACAAAGAGAATGTACTTTAATATCCAAATGGTACAAATCTAACCAAATGATTTACAGCAAGGAATGTAGACAAAGTACCTTTTCTTTCATGAAGTCTTGTATCAGTGCAACATCATCTTCTGTTATATTACTTGAGTAGTAAGTAGAAACGCCCTTAAAAGAGAACAAATTACAAGGGGTTGTTACATGCAATTCTAATGATTTAAAATTACAAACAACAATATAAATTGCCGTTATAAATATCGCTACCAAACATTTAGATACATATATACATTTCTAAAATACTTTCTGGTCTGGATATAAAGTATGACATTGATATAGAAGCCAATATTCCATGCAAACAATATCAAGATGAACGAAAGTTACTATAACAATGGGAAGTATAATTTATTTTGGCAACTTCTTAGTTTTGCCCATTAACCCCTTTATTTAGTTGTTCTTTGTATAAATCTTAAACTGTACAAGTAGAGCTTTTGGTCTCTAAAATTGCAGTTGTAAACAATCTTAAACTATTGGTATCTGCCAGAAATATCCAGGTTTTAACAATATAACAAATACTCATAATATAACACATTTGTGTTTACCTTTTGTCCTAATCCAAGTTCCCTTCTTCTTTGGTCAAGATTATACATATCATCACAACAACTCTTCCAAAGTGAATCCATGAGATTTTTATGCGTTTTATATGCTTCGCTACAATGCACTATAGACTGAAACTTTTCCTAAAATCATAAAATATTGTTTACTTTTTTATTGTTTACTCTTTTTTTATTAGTCCCAAAATGGCATGTTTTTCCTTCCTTATAATACTACATATCTTACAGCAATTTTCAATAAGCTTAAGAACAGTGGTATATTTTTGTAAGAGGTGTGTTAAACGGAAAACAAATTTAATATTTTGAAAGATCTTGAATTTTTTTTCCAACAGTGGTTGCGGGTCTTGGAGCTAATCAAGGCCATGTAGCAGCCGAGGCCTTGGAATATTTTGATATTTTACACCTAATGAATGCATGGAAACTGCATTTACAGGACTAAATATATTCATACTGTGTAGTATATTCCCATCATAATATTCACACTGTAGTGTATCCCCATTATAATAAAAACAAACAATTCTATTCACATACATTTTTGTTTTTGTATCCAAAAAGTGGAAAAAACAGGCCATTGTCAAAAAACCTTCAAAAAAAGGAGAAAAACAGGAAAACAGGCTCACTCTCAACCCAAACACTTTTCCAACTGAAAAATAAATTAAATGATGTTCGTCTGTGCACTCACATGTCAGTCATTCTTTAAATTAAGCTCCATATCCCTTCAATGTGCTGCTGCTAAATTGCAGACCTAGTATTGGTGCACATTCACCCACAGTACCTGTGTATAACGTGACTGGTTTAGCATCGGCTAGCCTCTAAGAAGATGTCACATGACTCTGGTTCATAGAGACATACAAGTTGCCACCAGATCAATAGGTGGCACTAGGTGCGTCTGGGCTTTGGATGTAGGGCATGTGAAAAAGAGGCCGACCAATGTGCACAGAAATAATCTTGTTGAAAAAACGTTTCACAACCAATATTCACTATGATTCAACCATAATTTAGCATATAAAAATCAAGACACACAGCTGTTTAACTGACACCGCTATGCTAACCTACAGGTTACTTTGTTACATTTCTGCCTGAGCTCAATGATAGATTAACGTCCCTGCATCATTGGGTTGAGTTACATGCTTCCTTAAGTCTCATGCACTTGTCTATGCTACGATAATTCGAATGCTGCAACAAACTTGAGATTTATTGGCTTCTTTGCAAAGAAAAGATAAATTCAAGATTTGATTATACATACAATATTAATTTCCGAACCTGTTATAGATAATCATACCTTATTAATTGCTGGTATTATCTTTGTATCTCCAAAAGATTTGTAATTTCCCATATTTGAATAAAATCCAGCAGCATAAGTCAATAAAGCCTATAACAAAAATTCAAAATGATCAATGAATATATCAAAATATAAAGTATTATTCTTTTTATTAAAATGCTATAATAGGGTTTATATAAATTTTTTTGGATAGTTATTGTTTTTTGGTACAAGGTTTCTTGTTTTAGTTCTTTGCACATCTCTGCAAAGTGAAGCAAGACACAATTAGGGTTAAGCATATTTCCAGCAGGACCCACCAGTTATAATGGATTTGTGGGATATAATTTATTTCTTGTTATGTTACCAGATATTTTATCTCACTGCGGAATTTGAGGATCACTTGCAAGTTTCGAGGGTTATCTGTAGATCTCAGCGTTACTTTTTATTTTTTATAACCAAATGTTTTGTTATCTGAAGATCTTAGTGCTTATTTTCATTACCAGATATTTTCTGTTCAAAAGAATGTTTATTTCATGATTATAAAACACTAAGTTTATTAAAGCCTTATTCACATATATGTAAAAAGTATCGATCGTAATGACTTACGACTAAAACAATTTTCATTCGTTTTTTTCTTATGAAAAAGGAAAAGGTTGTTAAATTGTTTATTCAAACCAGTATTGATTTGATTCGCTTCGTAATTCTGACGTTTTCTACATTAAAATGACTTGGAAATCCTTAATTAGCCTCGTAATTCTCCCGTCCTCTTCGTTAAAATGTCTTGGAAATCGATAGTTCCTCTTGTATATGTCCCGTTTTGTTCGTTAAGTGACTTGAAAATCAATAGTTTGCCTTATAACTGTTCTGTTTTGTTTGTTAAAAAACGTGTGACTTGAAAATCAATAGTTCGTCTTATAAATGTCCAGTTTTGTTCGTTAAAGTGACTTAAAAATCAACAGTTTGTCCTGTTTTATTTGTTGAGGTGACTTGAAAATCGATATATGCCCCGTTTTCTTTGCTAAAATGAGGTCAAACGAAATACTCTTTATTCAAACGCTTTTTGTCTAGACTTATTGTTTAGTGTGTTATTTAATTTTGTGCATATTGACGTTATATTGACGCAAATTGCCATTATCCATAGTATAGTATTTTAAGTTTCCTGTCAGTAGAATAATCCAATACAAAAACTCTGACGAAGCATTTGACCCAATCTGGTCTGCATTTTTATATTTACAGACTGTCTTCCAAATATGCGGTCACAATTTTAAAACGTGCAGCTGCATGTTTTAAAGTCAGTTTGTCACATACTTGTAACATGCGGCCACATGTTTGCAGCTGCATGTCACAAAAATGTGTGGCCACACATTTACAAACTTTCTTCCAAATATGTGGCTGTATGTTTTAAACATGTGGCCGCATATTCAAGCATACAGCTGCATATTTCAAATGTAAGGCCACATATTTGTAGACTATAAAATATGCATGATCCAGATGTATGGTCCAGATTTGGCTGATAGCTTAGTCATCATTGTTGTATTGGATTATTCTACTGACGACCGTAATGCCTAAAATGTGGCCACACGTTTTGAAGGAAAGTCTGTACAGACACGGTGTAAAAACCGTTATGAAGTTGCGATCAAACAGGTTGTATATTAACCAAACCGGCCACAGTAGCATGCAGATAGAGAGCAAGTTATTACCTGAAAGTCGCTGTCAGTAATATCACCATTTTTATTTATTGAATTTAATTTTAAGATCTCTACTTTTTCTTCAGAAAACAATCTCTGCAAGAGCATGAAGATTGCTGGAGATTCCGGTGAAGTTTGCAACAAAACAATCAATCCACCTTCGTTACATGCATGAGATAGGTAATGAGCATACTTTTTCTCCTTTTCTGATAAGCCATCGAAAGCAGTTTTGCATTCCAACTTGCACACCGGTGCTGTGTTTGGAATAACGTGGTTGTTTGTGATATCTGCCATAGTTGCCAATGGGTATTGAAGTAGTCTTGATGGAACTCGTAGCTGTCTTTTTAAAGTGGACGAAAAAGATCGCTCCAAAACAGCCAAACTTGTTTTCGCTTTGCAAGCAACTTTGACAACTTTGACCGACAAGCGGGAAAAGTTCATCGGGAATGAATTTAGTATCGACCCTGGTTTCGGCTACCGTACAACGCCTCGATTCAATTCCTGGAAATCGACCAACTTCGTTCCCAGGTTTTTTAGGTCAAGTCACATTGGTTTTGTCAATATTTAGTTTAGCCTAGTGGGCAAAAACTTGCTCAAAGTTCGCAGTAAAGACGCTAGAATAAAGTTTTAAGTGTTATTCTAGCGCCTTTACTGCGGACTTTGAACAAGTTTTTTCCAATTGGGAGATTTGGAGACAAGGTAAATATTTCATTCAAAAATTTTTGAATATTTTATAATAAAGCTTTCAAAAGATTTCGAAATGTTTCGCAATAATTCTCAGACAAGAAAATTTTGAGAGTTGGTTTTTAAATATCTCCTGTCTGTCTCTGAAATATCAAATCAAAGAGAAAGCTGATAAATTTATTTCCAAAGTCCGTTCATCAGTACTGATGGAATCTGCATTCTTGGTACCCAAGTAACCAAATTCAACCGAATTTAACTAAAGTCGACCAAATTCTTGGTACCAAACAACCAAATTTATTCGTGTACGTGGAATCTGCCTAGTAACCAAATGATTTATAGGCACGCACCAAAGCATATGGATACGAAATGTACGTTTTGCACAAACACCCTTGGTTTTTCCACTTCGCGCGACTGATGAAACCAAACTGCTACTCTTTTCCCTTTCTTTTCACATTTATATATTTGAAATTTTACAGAGAAACAAAACGAGAAACAAAAAAGATAACAAAAAAATAAATTTTTCAAGAGAATGAAAGAAGGTAAGATAGCTGAAAACTCCCTCAGTCTCAATGTTCTTATGCTTGCATATTATTCCATTTTTCATTCCCACCTTCAATATTGCTGTCAAATTTGGAGTCAGCGAAATACTCTGTTTATCACACGAATTTCTGTACTTCAAAACTGTGCTATGAGACTTATATCCTTTAACTCTCCCAGAGAATCAGCTAGTAAATTGTATGCTGATCTTGAGGCGCTAAAGTTCCCTGATAAGGTTCACCTGCAAAACATTCTGCTTCTTAGTAACCACTCCCTCAATAAAATGCCTGATTCAATTCAGAATGCATATATAGTTGACCTTACCCGTGATAAGGACTAAAGTCTTTTACAAAATTTCTAATGTAAGAACAGTTGGTTTTATAAGATACAATTCTCTTTTATCTTGGAATGACATTCAATCTTGGCTTATGCCCACCAAACTTGATGATTTTCAGAACCTTAAAATAGACCTTAAAAAGTGTTTTCTTGCCACTTATTAATATCTGTATCTTTTTACAATATCCTCCCGGGTTTTTTATCAGATAGAGATTGTTTGTGTTGTCTTTGTGAGTCCTGTATCCAACCTCAATTCCAGCGCTTCTTCTCTCTTTTATGTAGAGGTTAGGTTGTCCTGTATCTATTTTGTGATGTCCAAAGGGTAACCATCACCTATGTCTGAGCTTTTGCTCGTAGTGTATTTATTTAGTTACTCATATATTTCTAGGATAATTGCAGTTCACTGCTGATAAAATAAATATCTTATCTATCTTATCAATTAAGTTGCGAAGTTGAACTAACCAGGCGAACGGAAAATGTGTCTGCCAAAATACTGTATTTCAGGTATTCGCTCATTTGCGCAACCAATTCGCTCGAACTGGAAACCCTAGCCTGAAACGAGGCTCTGGTTTGAAGAAATGTCCAGCTTTAGCTACCCAAGGATTCCCGTCTCTTTGCATCCTTCCTTCATTTTCTTTCTTTACGTTACAATCTGTCGTTTGAGATTTTAGTTTACATTGTGAAAAAGCAAGATTTTATTCTTTCTCAAACCTTTAAAATATCAACATTACTACATCAACATCAGTTTATATATATGGAATAAGGAGAGAATAAGAGAAAGAAAGAAAAAATAGAGCATAGTAGGCTACATACTCGTACCCAGCGCTGATGTCTAATAATTCGCCGACGTGAATATCCGATTTACCAAAGAGAGGCAAATAGCCCTGGGAACTAGGTTGTACTAGGCTACTCCTTATATGGCTGTATTTTTAATGAATTCATCAGCTCCAAAATACTCATTTTGAAATAAACTCACCCCCCAATGAACCTCCCTAAGAACAAAAAAAATAAACGCCTCGGGCAAGCACAAATTCTCTGTATTTGGCAGAGTTTGGAGTACATACTTGCTTTTTATAAGCAACACTATTGGCTATCTTGGCAGAGTTTATTTTAATTAACAAAGGCTTTTCTGGTTTAAAAGAGTTGTCAGTAGTAGAGATAAACATTTTTGCACCCCCCAATCTATGGTATATTTTCCATTTCAATATATTAGAACCCGCCCAATCTATGAGTTTTCAAAAGACTGCTGACTCCTCTCCTAACTATTAGACTCCCCTACAATTAGGCAGTTGAGAGTAACAAGCTGTTTGTTATTTCCTCGAATAGCCGACAAATATGCGTTTGTTTATCAGCCATTTTCAAGAGACGTTCATACTCTGAATTCTTGGGTAAAAATATAAGGGTACTAAAACGTTCATAGAATGATTTCCAGTTACCTTTAGAGCAGATATTTTTGCTGGCTAAAACTTACGTATTTCTACTCGTGATAGTTTATTACTGCGAAATACACTTTGTTAAAATACACTTTGTTACAAAATTCTGGAAAAATACAATGCGGCCTAAAATCGAGTATTCTCGAGCTGTTGTGTGTTGTGTCAAGACCTTATAGATGAAGACTACCGGGAGGTATTACATTTTTAACTTCCTTTTTTTCGTCCAAACTCGTTCTCAGGGCTTTTTGCCTTTTCTAATATCCTTTAAGTTCGTTAGAAACAATTTATAATGACCAATTCGGGAAAGTTAGTTGCCGCGTGACGCAAAAGAGTGCGCGAGGTGAGGTTTGAACTCGCACCACACTCCAATCCTGCTGGCTGCAGAACCGGCGCCCTAAGCGTTGTTTTATAGCACAGTGTTGTTTCGAAATATCAGAAATATTATGTTTGACATAAAAATGCGGCTGCATAAGGTAAAACACATAATTCAAAATAACGCAGTAATATATAAAATTCTTTAGGAAGTATTGGCTCAGTGGTTAAGCAGTGGTGCTTATGATGTGGTGGTGCCCTGTTCAATGCCACGCTCGGATGGAAATTGGAGATCCACGATCCTGGAAGCACGCCGTCTACCTGTTCCCTAGTAAAGTGGTTCCGGCCATGTTTCAGGGTAAAATAAGGTAGATTGAGGGTTGTACCCCGTCTCCTAGTAGTCCACTTTCAGAGGAGGGAACGATTAAAAAACTTAATTTTGCATAAAGGTTTGAGCAAACCGTTACAACATGTTATCTAACATACTATATGTTTTAACGGTTTAGTCATTTCTTGATCAATCGGGTATTCATTCAAATGAAACTCTAAATCACAGGCTAAAATGTCAGCTTTCGATATAAAAGCTTGTTAGACATGTTAAAAGCTAAAGCACGTGCTTAACATGTTACATAGCATACTGTAACATATTGAACATATGCTCCCAAAAGAATACGCTATAACGAGGAAAGAGTAAACGAAATATCATAATCATGCAACTTCGATTCCAGTTATTTTTATTCTGATATGAAAACAGATAATTTCTTATTAAAATTCTTTGAGAACTTCAGAGCGTAATGGGATATGCCATCTAAACTCGTCTGCTATGCCTTCTTTATTTACAGGGGAAAAACCTTGGCAAATATGGTCTTTTCCTTTCACTTACTAATGGCAGAATCTTTAGCGGAAGAAACTTTCGCCAATTTCACGAATTTTGGTATTTTCGCAAATATAATAGATTAGGAACTTAGCTATCAGTTTTCCTTGTTTCCTAAGCTACTTGTCAGTTTACATGGTCAAATAATCACTTCATTCGCAAAAATATTTTTTTAAAGTTATTTAATCACCAAAGTTTATCCCTTAAAACTATGGTAGAGGCGCTTTATCTAATCATGCATATCACATGAGATATATTCGTTTCTACTCTCCTTCTACGATAATAGGAGAATGGTCTAGATTTCATAGTTTCTTCGTTGATACTAATATTTATGATAGTCAAGGCAAGTTTTGAAAGTATTTTGGATACCTATGCGCCTTTTAAAGAGTAGACCGTTGTCTAAGAGAAAAGGTACAGATTAAAGAGCATTGCCAATGAAACTGGGAATCTCAACGATATTCCTCTCTGTAAAAAGTTGTTGTTAATCTAATGAAGATGACAGAAGGCGTTCTTCCACAAACAGGAGCCTGGGAGTAAAGCACAGATTTTTCAATAGACCTTTCCCGAAATGACGTATGGCGCATAATTATGACGTCAGTCGTAAATTTAACTTCATTTTCAGACGTTCTAATATTAATTTTCGAAATTTTCACAAATAATTTCATAAAAATATTGATTTGGGAAGTTTTTATCGTTGTTTAAAGAAATGGTGTTACTTGAAAACGAGTACGACAATGCTAATGTTATAAGGATACTTTCTATCCATAAAAAACGAAGTTCTGGTATAGCTATACTTGTGAGAATAACCATTTAAAGGTAATTTGTAGTGCAGAACCCGAAACTGATGTCCATTTTTCATAAAAATAGTGGATTTTATTTCCGCGTAATTAGGCAATTCGGGAAAGGTCAATTATATTCAGAGAATATCCTCATATATATATAGATAAGTTTTCATGAAATTCATGTTGTGAGGTTCCTGAGATTAAAATGAGGATCCTTAGGATCCTCAGAGCATTTATTTGAAAGAATATGCATATATCTATAAAGTATGATTTCAAAGAAATTTAACTTATAAAGTGGATCCTGCAGGTTCCCTCAAAATTTAAAAGATATACATTTTTGTTTTTTAACTAAATATTAACATGTCATGAGTTTTTACGTGTGTACATTAACATTGTTTCCAAATCCCCGAGATTACACATAGATAAACTTAACGCGAATCATAACCGATGATAATTATGAAGTTAATTCGGCGCCAAAATTCGAGTTATCAAGTCGACTAGTCGTAACTCATTCCAGTTATCAAGTC
>JAULBZ010007043.1:0-11840 GCA_032360805.1 Neoturris breviconis | reverse complement strand
TAAACCCCTGAGATAAACTCAGGGGACTTCTCTAGGTTAATTTCCGCACTTATCTTTTACTTGTGGTTTATATTACCTTTTAAAATTCACACGTTTTCCATTATTTTTGCACACGATTGTAGTGAAGGACCTCAAGTAGTTCTTTTAGCAATGGCTAGTGTTTTGTGTCTTAAATATTGTGAAATAGTATCAAATAGGTGTACTGATTTGTCAGTAATCTACATAAGACAATCCTTCACAAGTGATGTCTAGCAGTTGTTTGTAGCACTGATCCTTGAACTGTGAAAGGATCGATATAATATATTATTCAAATTCACAATTTTGTAACTTTGTTAATTGTTGAGTTTCGCACAACATAAATTATTTACCGTCTCTCCAGGAACAGGAATGAACTCATATGGTGTACATATTGTGAAAACAGGATTCTCTTTTAAGAAGCATTGAATTGCGTAAGCACGTTCCAGCTATAGAAAAAAAAAAAGTTTTACAATAAACAGGAAGCCTAATTTTGAGGAATAGTCTCTTAACTATTTGCAAAATGACCTATGATCGTAAATGACCACTAAAACATCAACTCCCGAATTAATGCCACTTTCATTAAACGATCAGGGTACAATTCAATATTATACTGTCAGTGCCCCTCTACATTAATGCCCACGGGCGTAAGCTATCAGAATTTAAATGCTCAGAACATTTAGTTAAAACTCACAAATTTTCAAAATCAGATAAGTAATAAGTAAAGTTTATTCAATTTTCGTACCAGATGCGAGATAAGAGTTTAAAACATACATCCTGTCTATCTGTCTGTGTCCGTATTTTTTTGAATGGGCGTAATGCACCCTTAGTTACTTGCCTTTTTAAGAGTCGGGAGGTTTTCTGAAAAACCGTATTTCCTGTAATAGGGAGGTTTTCTGAAAAAAACGTATTTCCTGTAATAGATTTAACTTAATACTTGGTCACATGACCGCTTATGATCGCTTGTGACACCCTGAGAAATTTGAAGACATAATGGAAGCCATATGATTACGTCATAGTGATATCAGTGATTTTACGAAAATCGTACTTCTAGTAGTAGAATTACATTTATACTTGATCATTAAATAGCTTAAGTTATTATAATAAATATAGAGGCATACTGGCAGCCATGTGATGATGTCATAATATTGGACTTCCCGAAGTTGGTTTATATTTATACTTGGTCACTTGGCAGCTTGAGATACCCTGAGAAATTTGAAGGCATCATGTCAGCCATATGATTACGCCACAGTGCCGTCATAGTGATTTTCTGAAAATCGCGCATCCAGTAGTTGGTCAGTTGACGGCATATGATGAGCAATTGAAAATAATAATGGACATTATTTTTATAAACACTTTTGGTAATATATTTTAAGAAGCGAAAATTCTCGTGAAAATAATACAGTATAAAACCAGACCTGCTTGAAACGAACTCTGAATTCGGATATGTTAAATGTGCAAGCTACAAGTCTCACATTTAAAAACCAACGACCAACATGTCGTATAGTTCAGCATTTCATTAAAAAATGCAAGGATGAATATTTACAGACTTAATACGGCAAGAGTTACATTTACACCTGCGCTGGCTCAAATTAATAAGGTTGAACAGACATGCTGGAACTTAGTATTTGATAGAGAAAATGAACTACTCCCCAAATGAGTTAAATATTATCAATACTCACAACAATAGTTTTTAGTACAATCGACGAAGAAGCTGGCTCATAGTTGACGTCACAAATCCGCGCTTTAATAAAGAGTCTGGCGCATAGTCTGAAAATATCTGAAAACAAGATGGCGAGAAAATGGTGGCCATGAGTCGAAGAAACACAAGGAAAGTTTGTGTATACTTAAGAACTATATATTATCTTTGAAAACATTAACTGAATAAACACAACAAATTTTTATATTGTTATCTTTTATGTAAGTTTAACATGTATTTCTACCTCGAAATCCCTTTAAGATTCATCATTGTAGATGGTGTGAATAATGCTGAATTATTAACACTGAAGCAAATAGATGGTTTACTACTTGCCAAGGAAATGTTTTGGAATGGTACTCTAGTTACTCAGCACCAGGGACTGAACAGCTCTCATGATTGGAACCGTTCGAAACACTCAAATAGAGAAAAGTGATTAATAGAAACCGTTCGTAGTTTTTAACAAAATATTACAGTGGAAACCATTCCTTTTACGTTTGTAACTGTTTCTTTTAAACAATAGTAACTAGGCTTCTTCTAATTACCTAGTTACGGTTTTAACAGAAATAAAAGTTTTTTAAAAATGTAGATATTATATATATAGATAGAGCTTGTTGATAAAGTTGTGCCTATGTGCCAACAAAATATTCAAATTTTAATTTAATTCTTGTGTTCTGTTTTTAACTTTGTTGGTTGGTTTCCCGTCTCCACATTTGTTTTACCATATATACATCTTTTCTTCGCAAATTTATGGCATGAAGTGATTATTTGCTCTTATTTCAGCTTTTAAGCATAGCTTCAGACTACAAATCCATAAGTATATCACTATAAGAGTGATTATTTGCTCAACCACTGGACCTCTCGCTTGCCGGGGGATTGCTCTAACAGCAGCGTTATCGATCGAATGCCTCCATACTATATCATATATATAAAATTGAAGAAGGAACCTTCCCAAAACCAAAATAGAAACTTCATGTCCTAATTTTTGTTATTGATTTATTTCATTTAATCCAAAATTTGAGGAAGAAGCTAAAAATCCTTTTTTTGCCGACAATCAGTCTCAATTCGAAATCAAAAAAATTTGAATGCAATAACCAAATTTCGGGATGGTACCATTAGACTGAAAACGCAATTTGAACCCTTTTAGCCCGGAACTCGAGATTGAGTGGACAAAATAGAAAATTTTGGCGAGTCCTTCTAAAATATTGCCATACATGCTAGTACCAAATTTCAAAATGGCAGCACAAAAAATGAAATGCAGGATGCTGCCAACACTGCCAATGTTGCCGCAAAGTGATAGTAATACACTTCATATTTTTCAAGATAATAACCATTAGACTATCAAGCCAAAATGCACTACAAGTTCTCTATAAAACAAATGCGCAGTCCCAAATAAATCTTGCATTGTAACATTGAAAGTTAATAAACAAACCATTTTGACTAAAAATAGTTATAATAAAAGTCTACCTAAAAATATTTTCAAATATTGGTTATCACAGTAAAATTAGTTAAATTTACTCACTTCTGACACACCATTTTCAAGTATTTGTAAATTTTCAACATTCTTTTGACAAGCTTCCCTTTCAGCAGTAGTTATAACGGTATAGTATTTTTTAAAATCTTCATATATATTTCCATCTTGAACCTATGACAACAGAAACAGTGCTCAAAATAAGAACTAAAAATCACTGTGGAGGAGTGAATTTTGAGTATAGCTTTATTGATTATTTGTTCTTATTTCAAGAGCTTGAAAAGCAAATAACATTAACACTTTTTATTTCATGTTTTACGGTTATCAAGATATTGCAGTTTTAAGGTTTTAAATCTCAGTATATACCAGTATGATACATGAAGAGGAATATTTATGGTGGTCACTACTCTAGGGGATGATATGAGATAATAATCCTATACATACTGCTATAAGATCAGGTAGATCCAATGCGTAATATTTTCTTTTATGACCATTCAATGCTGCTAAACTCAATAAGTATTCATTTCTAGCTGCAGTAGAGCGTTTTTCAGAAACATCTTTCCGTTCAGCCGCCTACACAATGAAATAAATAAAGGTGGATTTCTACTAGGTGAATTCGTTCGCACAAACTCTATATGGAGACATTATATTGGTTGAAAGTGATGTCACCTGAGTCCGCAGTAAAGACGATAGAACGACGCCGAACAACATTGTTCTAGCATCTCTTTAATGCAAACTCAGGTGGCGTTGCTTACAACCAATGTAATGGCTTCATTTAGAACTTGCGCAAACGAAATTTCGTAGTGAAAATCTGCCTTAAGACATGCACCTAATATTTTTAGTCAATTCTGTGGACACATGCAGTGTTCATAATACACAAGCAAATAATCACTGTGAAGGAGGGATTTTTTCAGTATTGATTCAGGCTTTCTAACCTTAAGCAATACTCAGAAATCCCTCCTTCACAATGATAATTTGGTCTTATTTTGAACACTGACATCCAGTGTTATTGCCTTATCTTGACTTACCAGACATGTCATTCACATTTATATGCTAGCCCTGAAAACACAACAAAAATTTGGTACTTCAGCCTGCTTCCAGGCCTACAAAGTAAAGGTTTTACTTAGGGGCTGGAATACACACCCATGTCTGAAGAGTGAAATATATTGGTTTATATTGAGAGGACAGAATGAATTTTAATGACGAACATTACCTTTGATAGATTCTTTTCCATTTTGGCTTTAGACGAAAATAGTCCAACAGTTCCCTTTCGTAATCTACAAGAAGAAAGTCAAAATATGGGCGTCGTCTAAAGTTTTTTTTGTTGGCGATTGTATATGATCTGTACTGTAGAATGCCCGAAATTAGAGCAAATAACCACTATGAACTAGGCTTTTTTTGAACACAAGTACTCTGATTCAAAATAAAGGAAAAAAGGTAAATGATGTACTTCTCTTGTGCATCTGTCGCACTCTCTCTTGCTTGCATTGTTATTTTCTCCAAATCAGTGTATGATTTCTGTGCCTAAATGAAATTCCAGATACCAGATATTATTATGCCACTGAATTCTGTATTCAGTCAATTCGTATTGCAGCACAACTAAACAAAGACATCAGTCTTTCCTAACTGTCTTCATGGATGTGAGGCCATTTGTCATATTTTGGCTAAGTCTATTTGGCAATGTAATGGTTTCCCACCAAGAAAGTAGAGAGGGATATAGTTTATATCTTTCTTACTCTCCATAGTTTAACAGGGATATCGGTATGTCCATAGTTTAACAGGGGTATCAGTATGTCCATATTTTAACAGGGGTATCGGTATGTCCATAGTTTAACAGGGGTATCGGTATGTCCATAGTTTAACAGGGGTATTGGTATGTCCATAGTTTAACAAATAGGGGGCAAAATAAACACCTTATCTTGAGAACAAAAAATGCTGAATACTTGATTTTTTGCATAGACATAGGTCTCTTGATTTACTTTCCAAAAAAATTATAAATGTTTGGGAAAATTATGCAGAATGTGAGCTCCATTGTCTTTTTAAAATATTGTATTTTTGCGATAATGCGTAATCAACGGAAAATCAAAGGAAATCAATTTCTAATGAAAAGAAGTTGTTATTTGAACTCTAAGAATGAAAAATATGTACAGGAAATGATTTATGTGTAATTTACAGCAAATTAGCAAAAAAAGGCGGTCAAAAACAAGGTACATACACGAGAATTTACTCATAACTCATATTCAACATGGACTATTTTCTAAACTAGAGAATGATGGAGAATGACGTGTTTTAAAATGCAAAGTGTAGATCCATCAAATGGTAGTGTTCAAAATAAGAACAAAGAAGATCACAGTAATTGTTTGTTCTTATTTTGAACACTGACTGTATTCACCAGCTAAACATTGCAACAATACAAACATGAAGTTTACCTTTGTTAATTCTGCTGCTGAAACTTGCATTTCATCATGTAATCTTTCGACTAACCCAGAACACTAAAAATCAAAATAATTTGCAAAAAAAGTTATGCACTATAGAAAAGTATTAAAATAATATGTTATGAATAAAGAATGTTTCTGTGACATTACCACTGGATGATTCATATTAAGAAATTCTGGTTGCGTGATCGAAAAAAGATTGAATAAATGGCTACTTGTAGGCAATCTTTTTGTTAATCTTTTAAATTAACCAATCAATGTTATTATATAATAGTAAAAAAAAAAACCTTAAGTAGTTTTTATATCAGTATTTTATGAAACAAACCTTTTTAACAGTAACAGTTCTTTCAGTTTTTAAATTTTTTATACTATCCACCACATTTAGTTGCAAAGTTTGAGATATTTCCATCCGAGAGTTTGCCATTGCTTCAGTTTCTTCAAGTATTTTACGCCATAGTCCGTAAGGAGTTCTGGAATATTAAATTAATTATTATTTACATATATAATATACAATGTTCAAAATAAGAACAATCCCTGTAGAGGAGGGATTTTTGAGCATTGCTTCAAGCTTTTTACCCTGAAGCAATAATAAAAAATTACTCCTCCACAGTGATTATTTGTTCTTACTTCAAACACTGTATATATATATATATATATACGTGAAACTTCAAGTTACAAAGTTGTGAAATTTTAAATATATATTGAAATATATATATACACATTTGTAAACGTGAAAACGTAAAACAGTGATCAAGACAAGAGAAAATAATCAGTGGAAGAGGGCTTTTTTTGTAGACTGAAGCTATGCTCAAAAATCACTCCTCCACAGCGCTATTTTTACAAGTTGTCACAACTGTAAGAGATTTGCATATATTATCTTATCCTTTAAAAGTAACAATATAATAAAAACAAATTGGAAACAAATTGGTAGGTTGTTACTCTAAAGAAATTTACCTTGATTCTTCTTCTTTGCTGTCATCCCTTGCTTGAAATTTTGATAACATTTGAGTAGTTGCTTTTAGGATAGCCTATATAATAAAGTTAAATAAAATTTATTTATCAAATTTAGTTTCACAAGTTAGATATAAAATTCAGTGGATTAAAGAAATCATACAAAAATTTAGATTAACCTAATTTACCTGAGCATATTCTTTTTCAGCAGTTGCACGAAGTTTTGTAAAACTCCTGAAAGGTAAAGTAAATTCTAAATATTTAAGTTAAATGAATAAGGATTTAACTTAGGCTATGATGATTTAATTAATTTATGATAATAGTGCATTTTAGTACAGTATTGTTAGAAAATTTGTAAATAAACAAATTCTGTTTTTTCTAGACTGGGCAAAAACTTGTTCAAAATCAACAGTAGAGATGGTAGAACAACATTTTCACTATTTCACTTTTTCAATAGATTTAAATGGGCCAGACAGGATGTATTATTATTGTATCACACTCTTTTGAATTGTACACAATGAGTCTATGTTTTTGGAGATTTATTGTTTCACTAATTAATAAATTAAAAACACAAATGTTTGTGGAGACTTTTCCACTTAAGATAAAGTAAATTTCTGCTGGATTATTAACCAATCATTTACTCTTCCAGTCGAAAAAATTTTCAACTATCATTCCATTTGGAAATTTTTCTTGAGTGGGAATGGGCCTTTATCGCTACCTAATTAATAAATTCAAAACACAAATATATACAAAATGTAAACTACTGGTCATTTAATATCGTTCATTCTTTTAACTTCTTTTTAAATTAATTTAAATATCGCTAAAATATTCACAGAGTCAACATTCACAGAGGAGAATTATGTCGGCATCTATCTGAATCCACGTTGCCGTTGGTCTTTTAAAGCAAAAATCACTCGTAGATTGATAATTATTCTATATCATGAAAAATGCAGTTGCACATTTTACGTACATATCTGTTTGCAGTAGGCTTCAGAAATTACGATAGCAAAACTGCTGATGTAATACCACAGGGTTCAAGCATTACAGCGGCAAAAAATAGCCAGCATATTTTTTTACTGGATTCACTGAGTAACAATAAATCATAACACATTTAATCATGGAATTTAAAACATCAAAGAAATTTCAAAAAAAATGAATAATGAGCGCATACATTTTGATTTTGTAACAGGATGTGACTATGAACGAAGAGTCATCTGCAAGTGGCCTAATTACTATTTCAAGTAAATAAGTGGCTGAAATTATGTTTAGATTATAAATAGAATGATTTTACTGGCAATGCTATATTGCAAATTTCTAAAATACATAGGTCATAAATACTGTAAAGGCGAATCTTTTAAACAATTAAATAATTTTATATGAAATAACTATACTTTCTCTAATTCTTTAACTATTAATTACGGTAGCTCCAATGTTAGACTTTAAAAGTGCGTACATTAAGAACAAAAACGAACTTTTAAGCAGAAAAAACCTTTCAGATTTTTTTTGTCCAAATTTTTTTTGGTCTAAAATTTAGGTCTGTCTAAAAATGTTTCCACTGAAAGTTTTATGTGTCTACTGAATGAGGAAAACAGAATATCATAAGAACAAACATTTTTTGTGAAGAATTTGCGGAGCTCCTTTGACAGCAATCGCAAAAATATTCCCATTAGTTCAGTGAAAAAGCGAGTCTACCATTTTGAAGCCACCTGGCACACGGACTCCCAGGGAGTGACAGTTTAAGAGATTTAACGCTGTTAGAGAAAGATCACAACGCGTTCACCCCAAAATTATTATGGGAATCCTTTTCATCTGATGACACAATCAAGTAAATGATATCCAACTGTGTTTTTTATGTTGTACTTGCTGAACATATTTCCACTTAGTGCTGCGTGTGTTGAGCGACTATTCTCAAAAATGAAATGGATCAAAACCTGTCTAAGGAATCAGCTAGCTCAAGTGAGACTTAATCAACTCCTCTGCATCGGTACTGAGTCACTCAAAGACTTTGAAGATAAAATATTTTGTCAACGAATTAAAGAGAAAAAATCCAAAGATGCGTATTGAACTTTGATGTGTGTAAACCAAAACTAATGCTCTGACTAATATTTCATGTAGCTTTTATTTGTTTCTTTATTCAACCGCCGTGATTAATTAAGAGTTATGTTAATTACATTTTGTTCGTATTTCAACCTGGTCACATTTCTATTTATGATATCGTGTTCTAAGAATAAATTGTTGTTTACTGAAAAGATCAATTTCTGTCAATTTCTTCTTTGTATTGTTTTTTAAATGTTTTACAAATAAATTATTAATAAGTAAAGAAACACTACGATCAAGAGCAAATCTTTGTATCACAAGAAAGAAATTATGTGACTATGGTTCTATTGTTCAAAGTCTGCAGTAAAGGCGCTAGAACAACGTCATACGGTGGTTGTTTTAGCATTTTTACTGCAAACTTGAACAGGTTTTTGCCCTCTAGGATTATTATATTTACAAGATGATGTTGTTTTCTATGATTGTGCCCTCTGAACTAATTGGTGGATGTATTTAATATATTCACTCAGACAATATGCCCCATCATTCAAAGAAAATCCATCGGAAACGTTTAACTTTATTTTTCCACTTGTCTCGATTGGATGTAAAACTTTCAGGATTTGTTTCTTTCATGACAATAAATAGCTTAAGACAAAAATAAATATCTTGACTAAAACAAGTGATTATGAGACCTTTAAGGTGGATTCTCATTAGGCAAAACATTTTGTGTGAAAGAAATTCCATTAGTGGAAATTGACGTCACACAGCTTTCGCACAAACCTTTTTGCACAGTAGAAATTTACATCCAATAGAAAAATATTGAATAGTAAAACAGAAAGACAAATTATGATTCTGTGTCTGTTTCCCCACCTGATATCTTCAAGTAAGTCATGTTCCAGCTGATGTTTAGTTTGTAACTTGGTTGCTTGTTCAGACTGGATAGCCTTTAATGATATAGCAAGTTTAACCTGTAAAAGAATCATCAAAAACATAAAATTAAAAAGGTGTTACATGCATCCCGCATGTAATATTTGAAGGTATATCGTCGAGTCTTACAGATACGTTTTGAAATGAGACAAACCTGAACACGATAGCTTCTACAGATTGCAGACTCGTGTCAGATTTCGAACATATTTTTAAGTATGCAATCTTTCAATTACGCCGCTTATTTTAGCTACGTGACAGCGTGCAGGAACAGAATCCTGTAAGCCTGGCTTGTGGTTCTTTTTTTTAAGATAGCCATATTCAGTATGGTCATATATTTTACCAAAAAGTAGTAAGACATTCGTATTTGATTGATAACTTTGTAACTGGGCAAAAATATTTTTCTGGATTCTACTGAATGTCCAAAATGAATACATAGACAAGTTGTATTTTGTGAAATATCAGGCTGTTTATAAAAGAGAATTTCTTAATGGAGCAAAACATGTAAGAATGTTAAGCAGGTGTTCTCTATTAAAGTGTTTTAAATGATTATTAGATAAGTCTTCGGTAGTACCGAAGGGAAAGTACCGATAAAGCTTTTGTGTTTCTTCGTTCTTAAATTTCTATAGGTTTTGTCCTCAAACAGCTGTACGTTTCAGCACAGATTATAATAAAAATTTGTACCGAGCAGATGTACCGAAGTATCAGTAGTACTAATGAATGGACAAATAATACGTACAGAAAACGAATTGTTGGTCTTTCTAAATTTTGATTTTGAAAGATTGAGTTTTAAACTCAATTCAAAGATCGAGTTTTTACTACCGTTTACCGGTAGCCAAAAAGTTCTGAAAAAAAACACTGAGTTCCATATATTAAATTATATGTTTGCAGATATTAATAAAAAATTATATAGTAATTAAATTTCAAGGAATCCAATAAAAGTACTTAAAAAGTATGAACATGTCTATTTAATATATTTTTTTGAATACTCTGCAACGGTCTAGGGTACCTTAAGTTAGTTCTTCATAATTATGTTTGAAGAAAATTTGCAATTTGCTATAGGTGGTTTCAGAATACAGCCTTTATCTCAACTTCTTCAATTAAAAAAATCTTTAGCTCCACCCCCTGTCCTATTAGGGTTTATTTCTAACATTTTGCGTGCAAAATAGTTTTGCAGTCGAGACAAAAAGCATATTTTTTTCTCAGTTGCATTCATTGTAATAAAAGAAAAATAACACTATTTAACAAGCAAGTCTTTTTTTTACTTATCATTTGCAGGACTTTTACACATTCTATAAAAAGCCTGTAACTGGTTTATGCAAAGTGTCATCAAATAATTATTTGCAAATTGCTGTCAAAACTTTTATCAATTAAAAATTGTCCTCAAATAATTATTTTAATTTTTGGTAAGAAAGCCGTTTATACACAAACTCTGTAGCATTTTGTTTGTTAAATCAAAGCATTAATATGTTCTCAGCATGTTCTTAATTTTTCGCATATTAAATTGCACCTTTCTTTATAAACAACCCTATTTTAGCATCATTGCAAATTTTGATGCAAATTGTTTACAGTATTTTAGAAACAGAAAGAGTGAAGTTTACTTTGACCATTATCTAAAAAAAAGTGTAAACGTGTAACACTGAAAAGTAAATTAACTAAACCAACTATTATGGAGCACAAATCTGTCAGCCCGCAGTTAATTTAGCTTTGCAGAGCGATGTTTTTACATGCCATTTCAAATTGGTAATTATCTCATTTAATGGGGTGAAAAGCAAATGAAAGGTGAACAAATTGTCTTTCCAATGACATATAAAATGTTGGGTGAGATTCGGACAAGCGTCTAAATTATCAATCTTAAAAAAAAAGTAAGGCAATGACCTTTTCTTACTTTTTTCTGCAAGGTATATACTTAGACAACAAATTAGAAATAGTTGTAGGATGTATGAACTGAACATGAATGGAGGCCATAACAGCTCGAAATTCACATGGTGCTAAAATTCTTGGGGTTTGAACTAAAAAAATTCCCTGAAACGAAGTTTACATAAGCCAAGCTTAATAAGGTAACTAACTGTCTCTAAGAAACCAAAACGCTCCATCTAGAATCCAAAAAGTACCGAAAAAACCCGCATACTTTTGGTATAGATAGTCACTGTGTATAAGATATTACGCAGTGACAAGATTGTTATTTTAGGTAAAACTAAATTAATATAATAATAAAAAAGTTTGATTAAGAACGGTTAAGGCTGTTAAACCCGTTAAATACAGCCCAACCAGCTATCACTTGCTGTAAAAGTGAAAGAAAAACGGTCAAGGC
>JAULBZ010007042.1:0-11842 GCA_032360805.1 Neoturris breviconis | reverse complement strand
ATTTCATAAAATTTAACCTTTAGGGGTTAATAGATTATTCTAGAATTCTGTATAATCATCCTCTTCCCCTCCCGTTGATGCACATAATTATCTACTATACTGTATGTAATTTATCAATTCGCGAAAATTTATCCCACAAAAGTTTCGGAAATTTCCACTTCGCGAAAATATAACCCGCAAAATTTTGCAAAATTTTGTATTCGTGAAAGTAAAACCATAAAATTTCGCGAGTTTTTCCTTTCATGTCATGTATATAAAAGTTTGACCAAAATAGGGTGATTTTGCACCTTTAAGGCCCCTTACACACCTTGAAATAATTTGCATACCTCGTTGACATTCATTTTAAATGTTCTCCATCCAGAATTAGTGTAACATTGAACAGGGTACCGGAAATATTCTTGTATTGACCAAAACTTCACATAAAGTGTGTAATCAACAGGATTAGTAGTTAGTTCACCATCTTCCGTCTCCATAGTCTCTGCATTTATATCATTGGTAAATTCTGATGGATTCTTTTTGTAAACAGTTACATTATCAACATGGAAAGTACTCATCAAATTTAAAGCAGATTTTTCTTCCAATGGAAATAATTGTGCAAGAAATAGTTGAATGCGTCCACAGAATATAGTGTTCTGAGACTTTGATAGCCTTCGAAGAATATCATTGCACATTCTCAGTAGATGATGCTTTCCATTACTGAAAAATGGCTCTGATGTCCAAATGGTCACATTCTTTTCAACATAATCAAATAATCTCTCACAGTCATCAAGAGTTATTGTATCAAAAATATCGCTTAGAAGTAATATAGGAAGATTGTTCGTGCACAGTTTCAGTTTGGTGTTCTGAATAACGAAATTTGCTAGTTGCTGAAAGGAACTGACGACATCAACTGAATTTTCATCGACATTCTCTTTTGATAAAATATCTTTCAATACTTCTCTGAAAGCTTGATCAACAGCAGATCTCTTATCCGTGTCACTACCGCAATACGAAGTAAAAATCTTTTCTATTTCCACCGTACCAGAATCTAGTTTATCAGCAGAAATACAAGATAAAACATCTTGATGCATTCTTTCAAAATCGAAAGCTCGGCCCTCCATCTTGAAAATTAACGCTGGAATGTGGTGTAAATACCCCATCAACTGGACCCGTTATAAGAGGGCGTCAAATGCTGACTGTTTACTCGATCCGACGTATGGGGGCGGGAACGTTAGCGATCGATTGAGTCCAGGGTGCGCTATAATTATAGCGCTCTCTGATTGAGTCCGTTGCGTTGCGATGTGAAAAATATCTTGGACACTAGTCTGATCAGCTGACGAAGCCAAACTGTATGGGGTCTATCACTATCACTCTTGATGAATAATATCTGCTTGATATATTGCTTTCCCCCAAACCTTTTCCTTAAATCTATACCTTTCCTCAAACGTTTCTCGTTCTCGTTCTCTTTTAAAAAACTCAGCCGAAAATAGTTTAATTTCATCAGATTACTTGGACACCTAGCCTGAGTTCCAGTCCCTAACTACGACAAGTACTACTACTACTACTACTATAGCCGTTATGAATTAAGAAGTTTTTCCCTAATGTTTTGTTTGTAAACTGCTCGATTGACTCTCACCAAAAGTCTTAATTTATTCCAAGTACGTGCCGATCTTCTTGTGTACAAAAGTAAGAAAACTTCGGTTGAAGTTACATGGAAAAGAGCACCAATAAGGAAATAATTTTATTTCCAGCTGCGAGTTAAACATTCGGGAATGTCTTCATGATTGATATAACAAATCGGTTTCTATCATTGAAACCCAAGGTTTTTCAGAAGAAACAAGAATTCCCTACAAATTCTTCACAATTTCACGTAATTCCATGTACTCGTTCAGCTACTAGTCAAAATATTGAAGAAAAAAATGCGATCTGATGGTGACATAGTAATGCATGTTTATGATCAAGCTTTTAGTGAAGAATCGTTGAAACATGTTATCACCAAAAAAGTCATTTTTTGGTTATAAATGAAGTGGTTCTGATTAAAATCACCAAATACTAGTTTGGAAAGACTCTTCACTTTGAATCGCCGGTATAATATCAATTTTGAGGCAAGATATAAGCCATTAATTGGGGTAACAAAAAATTAAACAAAAGGGAACTTATTTTTGAAAATGTAACCGTGGATGATTACTGCCTCCCTTTCATTTAGATCTATGTAAAAGCAGTTTCGGAACGGTATTTAGCCATCGGTGGCATATGTATGCCCTTCGACGTAAATTAATCTCTCGTTTCGCTAGCAAAAGGAGTTCGGTATTCTAATATATGAAACATTAGGGCAAATTTTGCAAAAAATAAAACATTAGGGAATATGCGAATACCGCTAGATTTGAAGTGCTTACAAACGTATCAGTTTCCTAAATAATTTGGAATGTTTTACCGTTAAATCCCTTTCCAACTACGCAAGAAAGAAGCCATGTCAGACAAGGTAGTGCGGATACCAGAGCATTTAAAACACTTAAATTTTAAAACATTAGGGCGCACAACCTCGTTCTCAGAGCTTCCTTCTACTTATAAGAACTTAAGGGAAGCCCTTTAAACGAGGTTGTCTAAACACCAGGCTTCTTTTCGCTTTTTGAAGGCCCTTGGAACGAGGGCGAATTCTAAATACAGTACATACATTTTTTGCTGCGTTTAGAGTACAACAAAAATTAATCTTACGAGAAAAAACGTGAGATGCTCCCTTTTGTAGGGTCCCAAAGTGAATAGACTCGCTAAAATGTTTTGTAATTCCCCCATAAATAAACACATTGTAATACAAATCAACAAGAACGACTCTCGAGTATCAAAAATAAACGTCCCGGGTCACGCTTATTAATTTTCAAAGAATTTCCGCACTTTCCCCGATCTTATCCACCAGCCCATAAGTTCTAATTTCAAACTCCAATTCTCGCCGTACTCTTATTCCAACTCACCATTTATTAGAGCCTCCCCCTCCCCCTCCCATTCCACCTCCTCTGTACTTTTCGAAAATATTCTGGCCGCTCCCCCCTCAATTATTACAAGCCCCTATTGTTCAGTAATGGAGAGTATTCGTCAGTCTTTTATGCAATACTGAAACCTCGTTTCCAGGGCTTCTTTCCGCTTCAGGCATGGCGTAAAACCTCGTTCCAAAAGCTTCTTCTCTCTTGACGTTTAAACGTCAAGAGAGAAGAAGCCCTGGGAACGAGGTTGCATGGCGTATTTACTAATAACTTTGAAAGATATTACCTTCATTTTAGTTTTAGAAACAGGAAATACTTTATATAAATGCCTCCCTCTAATAAGCGTTTATTGGAATCCTGTTCCTAAAATGGAGCGCTTATTCGAAACACATCCATAATTGGGCCTTAACGTACTATTTTATTGCACACAGTATTGCAAGTTATTTAATAGCTTAGCAGTACTTGGCATCCATCAGAGTTTCTATTGGTTCTTTCTATAAAAAAGTAAACGCTTCCCTGCAATTAATGTCCCCCTCCTAAAAAATTGAAAAATTAAATAAACGCCCCGGGAGTTTATTTGAGAACTTACGGTTGTTTTACTCAATATTTTACTCCAAGCAAAACTTTTTGCCGGACTTCCCCTAAATCTGCACGAAATTTTAATTACAAGACTTTTCCATATTTTTCCTAGCATGTAAGTTGCTGACTTCTTATTTTCAGTTTTCAGAACTACATCGCATGCGCACATTGATGGATGTTCAAACCATGGATATACGCATTCGTATATCTATGTTCAAACGAAATCAACAAAGCGGACTGGTTTAATTTTGTTGTATGTTTTTGCGGAGAAAAGCGAGAATCATACTGAGAATATGACACTTGTGCATATAGATAGACTGAGTTAAACTAGCGAAGGTCTATATGGTGTAGGATTTCTTAAGGGAATTAATTCTTGCCAGCAAATATTTGTTGCTTTTCACGAATTGATGCAAATGCCTTTTTTTTCGGGAAGAGATTAATTATATTTTTCGCGAAGATCAACTTTGAGGAGAAAAATAATTTCGAATCACAACTCAGAGAGGTAAAATGGGAACAATATAGTATCACTCATGAACGCATATCTAATCTAAGGTATAAAAACTGTACGAAATAACGACATTAAGGCCTTTTCCCGCTTCAGAAAATTTTAAGCAGAACGGAAGATGTGCATGCATAGAATACGCATGCGCATTTTTCATTCCGTTTCTGTTGTGCGGAAAATTTTCTGAAGCGGAAAACGGCCTTTCGATTAGTGTGCAAAGACAGGAGGATTGTAACAGTCGAAGGGATGACTGCGACGGAACAGTATCATTGTATTATATTAAAATAGAAAGTAAGCAAAAAGAGCACCTTTCATTTCTTCGCGAAAACTAATTTTCGCGAATAGCTTGCTTAATAAATTTTTACGGGAACTAAATTTTCCCTTTTGTTTACAATATTTGGATCATTAGGGAAATATTTCCCTTTTGTTTACAACATTTGGAACATTAGGGCAAAAATAGTACATCAGAAATCATCAGGTTAAGCATTAGGGAAACATTCCCTTTTGCTTAACGTATATGAAACATTAGGGCACATATTAAACATGAGGGTGTATTAAATAGAACATTCGCCAAATTAACACAACACAGAAACAACGCTTTCCTTTCTCATTTTCTGTCAACTTGGTAAGGAAACGTGGATTGGTAGACTAAACACTCACAAATCAAAAATGGAAGAAATTCAGGCCTTGTTGACATCAACAAACGAAGTAAATCTCAAAAATATACAGAAATGACAGACATAACTTCCGCCGCCATCTTCTTTCAAAAAAACATGTGCCATAAGAGTTTGACACCAACGAGCACACGAGAACCGATCCTTGTCTCCACAGGAACACGCACCCGCTTACCGCCTCACAATAACTTAACGCGCACTTTGATGAAGTGTGTGTTTATTTTCTAACATATTTAATTCAAAACAAAGGAAATTTAGTACACGTAAACATGGTTGGCGGATCTATCCAGATTTTCTATTAACTCATATTATTTTTGGTTATCGACCTTGATCGTAAAAGAGCATCATAGGCACTTTGTTATCTGACACTTTCGCAAGGATGTTTTTAACGACATGAACCGATCGTTAACACCAAATACATTATTTTTACTACCACAACTCAAAATTGAGTGGAGATTAAGTGACTACTATTGAAAACTGAATTAACAAATTCAAAACACGTCTTACAAAGTTACTGATTACAGATTAGACACGTTTGGATGGCTGGTACGCTATATAAATTTAAAAGATATTACACCTATAGCTAAGAGAGAATATACACTGTATAAAAGAGATTTTTCAGCACAGTGGCAGGCTACAAAACCTGACTGAAGTTATGCTGAAGTATCACTTTTCACAGGGATTATTTGCTCTTATGTAAAAATGGACCATAAGGTCTTTATTTCACACAAACTAAATTAGACCACGCTGGTTAACTTCATTGACTTGGCGAACTGTTAACTTCTGTATCGTAAATTGAAAAGGAAAATTGTTTTCCATTACGTACGTACGATGGCCCTGAAGGGTCAACAGTTCACGCTGTGCATCGAGTAGTTCACGCCGTGCATCGAGTAGTTCACGCTGTGCATCGATCAATTCACGCTGTGCATTGAGTAGTTCACGCTGTGCATTGAGTAGTTCACGCCGTGCATCGAGTAGTTCACGCCGTGCATCAAATCATTTACGCTGTGCAGAAAATCGTTTGAAAGACTTCACGCACTGAATCAATATGTCCACGGTGTGCAGAAAGGACTGGGTATCAGAACCAGAAAGTATTATTTTTGTCATTAAGATGTATATTATTATTATTTGTGTTTTTGTTACACGGATTCTTTTCTCATTCTAACAAAAACATGGGGAGCAGAAAGGATGAAATCGTCACCTCCTATTTTTTAGATGGATACAGTTATATCGAGGTAATTGCGTTTCTTGCTATTTAACATACGATTTTCTTAAGCTTGTCTACGCTCAAAAGAAGATAAAGAAATTTTTTCTTTCAAATCACTATTTCTCATAGGAAAATAAATTTATTCCATGTTTTGATTATATTTCTGAGCATAACTATACAAGTCAAATACTTTTAGACAACTTATTTTTCTTATTTCACGGGTTGCATTGTTTCAACCAATAAAGATGATAGCGTGGTACATATCCAGGCTCGTAAAGATTTCTCCATGCATCTCCATTTTGTCATTACTCATTATTCTTTTCTTGTGACTATGGTATAAGGCTATAGCGCCTTGAGAAATTAAGAATAAAAAGTACGTGGTGTATTTACACAGAACTAAAACAAACCAACTCTGATAACATGCAATTTACATCTCCTCAGGCTATCGAAAAATATGGACTATATTAAAAAGAATGGAGATAGCGGTTAACCGAAAAACAGTGATGGAAATTGTAAGGGAATTAGATCCAGATGGCGTGAAGTAAAGAAAGAAAAAAAGATTACGTCAACGTACTTATTCTGTTCCTGGATCTGACTTCTTGTGGCATATTGACGGATATGATAAGCTAACACCCTACGGCTTTTCCGTACATGGCTACATAAACGGGTTTTCTCGTAGGATAATTTGGATGGAAATAAGTGCTACTAATAAATATTTTTTTAGCTTTACATTTCTCATTCAACAGGAAGACGAAAAAGCACATGTATGCAGATGGGGAGATAACACAAAAAAAGGAACGTAAGAAGGGACACCGGACAGCTTGATCTCACCTTTCCGCTCCACTTCTACTCTACTCTACCAGTCTACTGTTCCTGCGCCGCCTTCGATTACCGCATTTCATGATTTCGTGTAAACTTTCATCCAAAATGTACAAAATGCTAACCGGAATTTGGCTAGGAAGAAGGACAGCACTGCGTCCAAAATAGACTCAATGAACAGCGTGACCTTTTTGGCACGGCGTGAAGTTATTGATGCAGAGCGTAAAGTACTCGATGCAGAGCGTGAACTGATCGATAAACAGCGTGAACTGATCGATGCACAGCGTGAACTGATCAATGCACAACGTGAACTGTTGACCCTTCAGGGCCATCGTAACTTTCAATATAGCAAATTTTTACGCTTAAAAATTCATTTGCTACAACTTTATAAGACTTTCACCTAATGTTAACCGGGTGGTTTCCGAACTTTTCCGATTTTCAAAATTTGGAACATTTTCTATCCGCCCGTTTTTTCCGATTTTGGGTAACCAGACAAATCGGGGAAACAAAATAATCGTCCAAAGATGAAAGCGAAAGAGGACATACGTCGTAGGACCATGGTATGGTAGGACAGATACTGGACAGATGAGATAGCTATGCTGTAGGACCTTCTGATTGATGACTGAAAGAAGATAAAAGGAATGATCCGAAAGGTATAAACTCTCGATATAACGAACCGTGAAAGGACTCAAAGAAAAGTTTGTTATATCGAGAGTTCGTTATATCGAAAATTGAAATGACAGCGCTATAATTCATCGTTTTTATCAAGGTTTGCAGGTACTGTGTGAACTGCACATCATTGAAGGAATACGTGGATGTACTGAAACATGAACTGTCAGTCTTTTTTTTTTTTTTTACTCCTCAAGGGAAAGAAAAATTTGGTTTGTTAATTAATGATATTGTATATACGTTCAAATGAAGATTTTCTTTCTTATTCATTTTTTAGACATACCAATACAAAAATCTATCTTCTTTTCGATGATAAATATATCTAGAGCAAAAATTTTAGAAAAGGGTATGAAAAGCATGGATATAGGTATACTGCTGAAAATTCTCTAAAAATTATTTTCAAATTTATCACTAAATAGACCTAAATAGAATATAACATAGCAACTCTAAATTTAATATTTCATTATAATATCTCATAATAGCCTATTGTTATTAAAAAATTCAAAGCCCTAGCCTGAAATCAATGGCACATATGTTGTTTATTATGAACAAAATTAAGTGTGACGTCATAATCGAAGAAAGAATAAAAAATAGCTACCCTAGAAGTTTCACAGATAAATATTAACAAACAGCACAGTATTACAGTTTTAAGCAAAATCATTAATTTATTTATTTATATCCATATCTATTACATTTGTTATTGAAGTATTCTTACAAACATCAACCATTTGCTTCTGCTAGCACTAAAAAACGCGGAAGAAAAAAGGTCAGCAAAACAATAATGAAATCGCCAATAAAAAATATATATTAATAATGCGTAATAGGTTCATGGTACCAACAATCTAATACAATTGCATAAATATGGACTGGGATGTTATTCTGCTTCTTAAAGTTTTAGAAAGTACCGCAATAAATTTGTAACTTTGTGTAGGATAAGCAAGAGAAATTGTGTGCCGATCCCTCGGACATTCACGGGGGTGTCCGGGGAAAAAAAATAGTTTCCTCGTCAAAAAAACCCGGATCAAACTCAACGTAACGACTCAGCGGTATATAATGCACGTATGCGCAAATGTACTTAGGCCGACTATAATTAATTATTCGTTCATCGTCACCCGCGTGCGCGTGTATATTTTTGAATCAACAATCACCGCATTTGAGTTGATTATTTACTTCAAATATTTATATTCTTATCTCTAAAGAAATCTGCAAAGATTTACTGTGGACTTTGAACAAGTTTTTAACTACTTTTTGCTGCTGCCCAGTGGGCAAAAACTTGTTCAAAGTCCGCAGTATATAAACATCAGATCTGTACAATTGATTAACCTCGTATATCGTATGGATGTATCATTGAAACCACTCAGAGATAAAAAATAATTCCGACACACGCTATAAACATGCAATACAATAAATGAGCTTAAGGCCGTTTTCCGCTTTAGAAAATCTTCTGTGGAACGGAATTCATCAGTGGGCAAGAACTTGTTCAAAGTCAGGTAGAGAACAACGATGAGTAATAACGTACGATATTCCCAGTTCCGACCAGCTAAGATTAGAATTCTTCTGAACATTAATTACTTCCTTCCGCCAGACTTCTAAGCCACAAATTAATTTTTTTATCTAAGATTTAATTTTTTTATCTAAAAAAGAAGAAACTTTTATCTCCGGCACAAAAAAAAATGGAAGCGAAGTTAGTTAGATAAAACTTTGTTTTCATCCTATAAATTTTGCAAAATATGTTTAAAATGATACAATAACCTAGCAGGGTCATTCAAAACTATTTAAATAGGGTTCCCTTTTCGAGAAAATTCGGAGAATAACAGTTATATACGCTACTTGCGCTATCGACACATTTTGAATGAACTGCAAGTCCCTTCGTGACAAAATTTTCACGCAATATTTTTGGAACGATGTATAAATCTGCTGTGGACCTCAGAAAAACAGCTATTGTGTCATTTAGTAGTGATATTGGCTATACCCTCAAAGATTCCAAGCCTTTTGACATCTCCCGAGTAAAAATCGGGAATATTTTGAAATTTCCTGCGATGACTTCAAGTTTATGCCGCCATAATCCGGCCGCATGCAATAATTGTTACTTTCCGTCGTCTTTTGCATCATTTTTATGAATATATAAGCGTATAATATTACAAGTTATTTATATTTGAAAGCAGCCCTGGGTACCCCGGGGTAAATCAATAATTTTTTTCGAATCCCCGGACATCCTCGTGAATGTCTGGAGGATCGGCACCCTCCTGCTCCACAGTGCTCCATACTATATAAATGATGATCATATTGGAAAGTAGCTCGGAGTTTAGGGTATATACATTTATACTATGCTATTTTTTTCTCGCATTTTTCTCAGGACTATATGTACTACACAGAGGGTGCTAGCTATTATAATAGGTCTAATATTAGGTTGCTTTTATGTATATCTTTGCTTTAATTTTATTCTGTGGTGTCACTGCTACCGTGCCTAACATTTCACCCGAGGTTAAAGCTGTCACGATATAGAAAATTCAATATTGATATCAAGGACTGAACTATCGATATAATCGCGATATTCTAAGGGTAAAAATGCTACATTCTATATATCACGATATGTCGATATGGAAATAACGATAATTCATATTTTTCAAAATTGAACGTATAAGCTGTTGATAGAGGATTGTTTTTTCTCTGTGTCTGAATTCTGTATCTTTTTGAGGGATTAGAACATACTAATTTTAAAGATTATGCCCATGTCAAATTGATCCCATATTCTTTATCAAAATTGTTCTACTTTTAGAATTTTATACACTTCATTTTCTCAGTAATTTGTTTAATTAAAAGCTCTAGGAAAGAGAGAAACTATATTTAATCTTGTGCATATTCTTAAAAAAGAACTTGTGCTTTCTATGAAGCTGACAAAAACCGTTTTATGTATAGCATGGGTATCGATTTCCCTAACTCCACTTTATTATTATAACTTCGTATGTTTTTGTTTGAGCTTTGCTTAAGCCCATAGGAAAGTGCTAAGCGTCTGCGGCGGTAATGATTGATGCAAAATGAGAGTGCGATATCTCATGTAGGACAATTCATCGATATCAACTTCTTGTTGTCCAGCTGACAAAAACCTGTTCAAAGTCCGCAACGTTCATATAAACGTTGTCTTATTTTGCTGACTTCAAACAAGTCAACAAGTAATATTAGTGCGTGAAGATAACAATCGGTATCGTTGAAGATTGTTCGTATCGATATTGATGGAATCGATTCTTGAAATATCATATCGATATTTATCTCCCCACTTCTAATCGATATTATCCCGATATCGTTTATATCGCAAGAATTTTACTCTAGGTTTATATATATATAAAAAGAAAATGCAGGAACATATCTAGGACAATTTTAGTGGATCCCCCAATTGGGCACACAACCTGACGACGACAACGAAAACGTTGTGTAACAACGTCAAAGTGACGTCAAAAACGATGTCATTTTGACGTTGTTATGACGTCATGTGCCAGTAGGTACAGGTTTGAGAATCAACATTTATACTGTAGCTATACATTTATATTGAGCAAAATTTGTTTTTTGATCACCTTTTTATGATGCTTATATGTCTGATATCGGCAAGCCTTGTATACTATTCAACTCATCATATATTTCATGTGCCCATATAGTCTTTGCTCGAAACAGGTTATACCCACTGAAAATATGACACTGGTATAGCTAACTATGTAAAAAGCTTCAACCACAACACCACACAAAACATATACTTCTTGTTTACAATTTTGATTTTGAAATTTTTTTTTGCCTACTTTCATGAAGCTCATTTTGAAATATTTTGCGACCATAAACTTTCGCGAAGGGGTGGATTTGAAATGTTTTGCACATAAACCTTTGCGATCTACAGGCGACCAACTATAAGAGGGAAAGGCAACAAAAATATCAAAAATGTAATTACTGTTCGATTTTTAACCTGCCAAATGAAGTTTGGCTGGTTATTACTATAATTTTGCAGTGGTAGCAGCCTACTTTTCTTATTAGACCACTACCATTTTAAAATTTAGTACCAACATCCAAGGCGATATTTAATAAGGACTCTGAAGCATCCCAATGGATCAAAAAGATGTGGTACCATCCTGAAATTTGGTAATGGCATTCTAGGCAATATTATGAGACCACTGGCCGCCAAATTCCATAAGGTTTGGACCATGTTCATAAAAAATAATTGTGGAAAAAAAGGTTACTATATACTTTAAAGGAAGAAACTTTCCCGGGAAAAAACTTTCGCGGTATGAAAAACACCGCGAAATTTTTGGAATTAACTTTCGCGTTTAGCTGCTCAGTGTAAATTTTGCGGTAATAAACTTTCGCGGATTTGTGAATTTGATATATTTCGCGGGAATAAACTTTCGCGGTTTGCAGTTTTAATGATTATAAATTCAATCGTTTCGAAAAA